>RJWM01036263.1:0-18284 GCA_004363535.1 Dasyprocta punctata | reverse complement strand
AAACTATACTACAAAGCTACTGTGATAAAATCAGCATGGTACTGGAATCAAAACAGACCTGAAGATCAATGGAATAGATTAGAAGATACAGCCACAACTACAAACACACTTAGCCACCTCATCTTTGACAAAGGGGCCAAACATGTACATTGGAAGAAAGATAGCCTCTTTAACAAATGGTGCTGGAAAAACTGGCTTTTTATATGCCATAAACTAAAACTAGATCCATGCCTATCACCATGCACTAAAATAAAGTCAAAATGGATCAAAGATCTGAATATTAAAACAGAGACACTAAACTTACTAGAAGACAGAGTAGGTAAAAATCTTGATGACATAGAGTAGGCAGAGAGTTCACGAACAAAAATCAAATTGCACAGGAAACACTTACCAGAATCAACAACTGGGATCTCATCTTACTAAAAAGTTTTTGCATGTCAAAGGAAATCTCCAACAGAGTGAAAAGAAAACCCACGAACTGGGAAAATATCTTAGCCAATTGTCCATCAGACAAAGGACTTCTATCTAAAACATATAAAGAATTAAAATAAATCAGGTCCCTAAAATTCAAAGACCCAATCCAAAAATGGGCATCTGAGATAAATACACACTTCTCAGAGAAAGAAATACAAATGGCAAATAAATATATGAAAAAATGTTCAACATCAATGGTCATTTAGGAAATGCAAATTAAAACAACACTGAGATTCCATCTCACTCCACAAAGAATGGCCAAGATTAAAAAATCAAGCAACAACAAATGCTGGAGGGGCTGTGGGGAAAAAGGAACTTTTCTCCACTGTTGGTGGGAGTGTAGACTGGTGCAACCACTGTGGAAGTCAGTGTGGAGAATCCTCAAGAAGCTAGGATTAGAGATCCCATTCAACCCAGCTATCCCACTTCTGGGCATTTTCCCAGAAGAATTGAAAACATCATACCACAGTGATATTTGTGCACTCATGTTTATAGCAACACAATTCGTAATAGCCAGATCTTGGAAACAACCCAGGTGCCCATCAATCAAAGAATGGATAAAAAAGATGTGGTATTTTTATACAATGGAGTACTACTCAGCTATCAAGAATGATTGCATTGAGACTTTTATAAGTAAATGGACACGACTTGAGACCATACTCATAAGTGAGATAAATCAAACCCACATGTGTAAATACCATATTGTCTCCCTAGTGTAAGAAACTGAAAAAGTATATATGATCCAAAATCTATAATAAATACTATGTAAGGGTAAAAAACAGCTCGAAGAGCGAAAGTAATTGGGAAGTGAAAAGGGGGAAAGAGGGAAGGGAAAAGGAAAAGATATAAATCTGTATATACGTATATGTAAGATAACTAAAACGAACATACTGCTGAATGTATTAGTCATTGAGAAAGAACAGTTAATACTCATATGATTCGATCAATTTTACATGTCTATATCTGTTAATGTAAACAACCATTTTGAAGATAACGATACACAATATTGCAACCATTGTCAAGTTTCTATCATCCTGTTTTGTAAACCTACAATGTTACTGTTGTGCATTTACTCTAGTCATTTGTCTCTTTTGCTTTTTATCTTTCTTATATGTGTCTTTTTTTTCTCTTAAATAAAATAAAGAAAGAAAGAAAGAAAATAAAGAAAAAAAGAAAAGTGCACGTTATACACAATGGAGTATATTCAGCCATAAAGAAGAGTGAAATCTTGCCATTTTCAATACAGTAGATATAACCACAGGTCACTCTATTAAGTGTAATAAGGCAGACACCACATGTTCTCTTTCATATGCGGAAGCTCAAACAGAAAGTCGCCCGGAGTGTAGACTGGTCACAGGTACCAGAAGATGCATGTCCTGCGGCACAGCGAGGTGACTACAGTTCCTAGTAACCTGGTGTATACTTGATAAAGATCTGGAAGAGACCCTGGAGGGTACAAACCTAAGGGAGTGCCAAGGACAGGAAAACTGAGCTGAGCAGCGCACACTGTATGCATATGCTAAAATATCACACTAAGCCAGCCGTGCGTGCGCAGTCTCCCAGGCGCCTCGGTGGCACTGTGGCATTTCCTGCCTGCAGAGACCAGGTCTCAGGGAAGCAAGTCACTTGCCGAGGGCTGCACAGCTGGAATGGGAACCTGGGAACAGGTGCTCCACAGAGATCTTCGAGCCCTGGGGGACAAAAAGACCTGGAGGAGCAGGGAGACTGACGGCACCAAAAACATCCGTTTCCGGATCCCCATGTGCCTGGTCACTGCGCAGATCTTCCAGCCCCTCTCTTCCCACTCCACGAAACCCAGGCACCTGTGCACATCCCCAGGCTCCCGGCCAGAGGGCTCCAGGGTGGAAACACCCCACCCCACTCGCAGCCGGAGGACAGAGGACTCGAGCCAGCTGCTAAGAATGAAGCCTGAGCTAGGTGTGGTGGAGCCTGCCTATAATCCCAGCACTCTCTCTGGGAGGCTGAGACAGGAGGACGGGCAACTTAGCCTGGGCAACTTAGTGACTTTGCAAGATCCTGTCTCAAAAAAAGGAAAACAGAAACAAAAACAAAACAAAACAAAAAAAATAAAAAAAAACAGCTGGCAATGCAGCTCAGTGTGAAGGTCTTGAGTTCAAGTCCCAGTACTGCAAGTTAATTAACTAATCAATTAATTAATTAAAATTTAAAGAGCAAAACCAGGTGTAGTGGTGCACACCTGTAATCCCAGCACTTGGGAGGTTGAAGCAGGAGGATTGTTGTGAGTTCAAGACCAGACTGGGCTACAAAGTGAGTTCAAGGCCAGCCTGAACTGCATAGTGAGACCCTGTCTCCAAAAACAGGGCCGGGGATTTAGCTCAGTGGCATAAGGGCCTGCCTGGCAGGAGCAAGGTTGTGAGTTCCATCCCTGGTACCAAAAAATGAATAAATAAATAAATATTTGAAAAGCACAAGTTGAGCATGGTGGTACAGGGATAACCTGTAATCCCAACTACTCCTGAGGCTGAGACGGGAGGCTCGTGAGGTAAAGCCCAAACTGGGCAATTGACCATAGTGATTTGGTGAGGTCCCGTCTCAACATTGAAAATGAAAAAAGCGCTAGAGACGTACATCATTGTGGAAGCCCTGAATTCAGTCTTCGGAACAAAACAAACAAATAAAGCATTGGAAGCCAGCACTTTGGGATCACAAATGGGGACACTGGCCCAGCACGTAAAGATGAGCGGTCAGCTGGCCACGGTCACAGTCGTTACGTGAGTGCCAAGAGAACAGGCTATGGTCACCGATGTAGAGGAGCCTGTCCAGACCAGAGGGCCTGGAAGGCCGAGGCCACACGGGAGACTGAAGGGGAGCAGCATCTGTCCCCTGGCTGGCGGTGTAGCTCCGAGGTACAGCGCCTGCTCAGCACGCATGAGGCCTGGGTTCAACCTTCAGCACCACACACAGTGAGCATATGTCGCCCCTGAAAATGCCATGTCACCCCTGAAAATGCCATCATGGCACAAGGACTATTTGGAGCTGAGGGAGATTAAAAGGCACCCAGGGCAGAGAAAAGCTCTCTAACATCCCCATCCGGTATGAAAGCAGGGAGTAAATTTCCCTTGGTGAAGGGGTCCCCTCCTCCTCCCCCTATTTGGGAAGAGGAGACAACCTGTCCCAGGAGATGCCACCAACCTGAATCTGGGAAAACAAACCTTACTGAAAAGACCCTGACTTTCCATTAGTTTTCCTCATATGTTTACCTTCCCACAGTTCACATCCCTAGAAGCCCAAGTCTTTTTTCCTTTGTCTCCACAATTTGTTAAAATTGTTTGTTAAAATTAGCTAGGTGTGGTGACACACGTGTATAATCCCAGTATTTGGGAAGCTGAGGCAGGAGGATCTCCATGAGTTCAAGCCCAGCCTGGGCTACACAGTGAGTTCAAAACCAGTCTGAACTACATAGTAAGCTTGTGTTCCCAAAAACCTAAAATAAAATAGTGTATAAATTATCATACCTAACTGAGTCTTTGGGGTTTTTACTTTTTTCTATGAAGTTCCTCCCATCATGGAAAAATACTCATGTAAAATAAAATTTGGTATTAATTTGCAGAGCCTCATACACTATGCTAAGAGGACAGCAGAAAGGTCTCCCTCAACACACACACACACACACACACACACACACACACACATACACGAGCCTGAATCGAACTAGAAGGATGAATATGTATTTCCTAGTCCAGAGGTTGACAACTGTTTTTGTTTTTTTTTTTGTTTTTTTTTGGTTCCGGGGATTGAACTCATGACCTCATGCTTACCAGGCAGGCATTTGAGTTGCTAAGCTAAATCCCCGTTGTCTTAGTTACTTTTTACTCGTTGTCAAGACAAAATACCTGACACCCAAAATTAGGGAAGGAAAGGTTTATTCTTACAGTTTTTTGGGAGTTTTAGTCTATTAGTTGGCTCCAAGATAGCGTGGCATGGCGAGCCTGCTGTTTATGGCGGCTGCAAGCTGCAAGGCACTCTGGCAAGAGAGGGCGAGGGCGAGGGCGAGGGCGAGGGCGAGGGCGAGGACGGAAGCGGAAGACCCGCCTTCCCTTATGCTGTATGTCAGCTCCACCCCTGGGTGGGCACAGCGCTCACATTGTCAATCAACAAACTAATAACAAACCAATAACTCAGCCCCATCAAAATTATATGAGGCCTTGGGGGGACATAGTATACCCCATACATTCCACCCCTGGACCCCCAAGGACTCATTTATATTTTTAATACAATAACCATTTAGTCCATCTCCAAAGGTTGTCAAAGTCCTAACAGTTTTAGCATTGCTGAAATGTCTAAGTCTCAAATCTCTTTTGAGATCTATGGCAAACTCTTAATTGTAACCCCCTGTATAAATGAAAACAAGGTTAAGCACTTTCAACATACAAAGGCACAAGGTAAACATTACCATTTCAAAAGTTACAAACAGGGAAATACAAAGCATTGGAACCAAAGCAAGTCTAAAATCCAGCAGGGCAAACATTAAGTCCTGGAGTTCTCTGCTCAGCATCTGAAGTAATCTGGTTACAAGCTCCAACAGGCTTCAGTGACTCCACCCCTGTGGCACTTTTAGGGGTTTTAACTTCTAAAGCCTTCCCTGGACGATCCATGTTCCATGGCTCCAACCTTACATCTTTATACATTGCTCTCTGCAGGCGAGGCGGAAGCTGTCTTAGCCTTTTTTTGTACTTAAAACCAGCGCCACGTGGATGCCGCCAAGGTCCACTGCAGGCTGGAGCAGTAGCCAGGCTTTCCCCTCTCTTGGCTGTAGGGGTCGACTGCCTGGATCGCTGAGCTCTCTGAACCTGATTGTGAGGAACAGCTTCTCTATGCCGCCATTCTGGAATCCGATGTGGCCGCTGCCATTTTGGGACATGGCGTGGCCTCTGTCGCCACTCTGGGACAAGGCACTCTGCGGCTTTTTGTCACCGCTCTGGGACAGGGCACTCTGCGGCTTTTTCCTCCGAGCAAACTCTTTCACTTTTGAAGGCCTGAGGCTGCAAAGGGCGGAGGCCCGCTGCTTCCCAGGATGCCCCCAGGCCATCTTTTTTACTCTTTTGTTTCTTCTCAGCAATCAAGGTCTCAGCTCCATCTTTATAGTCCACAGCTTTCTGGCCAAACCCACGTTTTAAATCGCCATGCTGGGCTCCTTGCTCTTTATCCACAACATAAATCTGGCTAAGAGCCCCCAGCAAAAGCCAGGCCATCATTTCAATGTTTGGCTGCCTCATAATTTCTGTCTGTAGAGTAATTAATCCTTTGCCCTTAATCTCAGTCTCAGGCAAAGTCTCTGGGCACGGACAGAACGTAGACAAACTTTCTGCCAAACCGTAACACACATCGTGTGGAGTCCAATACCCAATGTCGTTCTTCTTCCCAGCAGAAACCTCCTGAGCCTGGTCTTTACCGGCAGGCTTTCTATCAGCCTTCTGGTCTCCTGAGCTCTGACCAGAATCTCCCATACAAAACAGCCTAAGCCGTTCCAGCTCTATGCATGTAGACGGCATCTCTGAACCTTTCCAAACTTTCCCCGCAAGCCACTTCCAAAGGCTCTCAAACCACATGGTCAGGAATAGTCACAGCAATGGCCCCACTCCCGGTACCAAATTCTGTCTTAGTTACTTTTTACTCGTTGTCGAGACAAAATACCTGACACCCAAAATTAGGGAAGGAAAGGTTTATTCTTACAGTTTTTTGGGAGTTTTAGTCTATTAGTTGGTTCCAAGATAGCGTGGCATGGCGAGCCTGCTGTTCATGGCGGCTGCAAGCTGCAAGGCACGCTGGCAAGAGAGGGCGAGGGCGAGGGCGAGGGCGAGAGCGAGGGCGAGGACGGAAGCGGAAGACCCGCCTTCCCTTATGCTGTATGTCAGCTCCACCCCTGGGTGGGCACAGCGCTCACATTGTCAATCAACAAACCGATAACAAACCAATAACTCAGCCCCATCAAAATTATATGAGGCCTTGGGGGGACATAGTATACCCCATACACCCGGCCCCAACAACTTTTTTTCCTGCAGAGTCAGAGAGCAAAATATTCACCTTTGCAAGTCAGAAAGTCTATTGCAAATACTCTGTTACATTGGTGCAAAAGTGGTTGTATGCAATAGTGAATGCCATGGCTGTGTGCCAATAAAACTTTATTTACAAAAACAGGAAGCCAAAAGCTTATTTGATTTAGCCAAACTCTTCCCTGGACATTTACCTTCCAGCTCTCCAGGAGGAAGCTGTCTGTGATTTGTGGCATTTGCTTAGTTCCACACCACCCGTGTGACCTCTCCAGGCTTGGGGTGGGGTGAGACGTACCCCATGGCAGTGGCAATGGGGTGGGAGCACCGGGATCAAAGCAGCATCAAGTGCGGAGTCCACGTGCAGGGAGGGAGTATGGTAAATACACCGAATCGAAAGAGGGCCACTGAGGCAGGATCCCCTCAAGCCTCAGGTGTGGAGGGCACTGGGGGGAGGACGGGGATCAGGCAAGGTGGGAGATGCGACTGGCTTCGCACTTTGGAGACAGCAGGGACGCCCCAGAGCCTGAACAGCGGTCCATTAGGAGCCCACTGTGGCCGTGACGGGAACTCAAACCAGGCTGATCGGGTGGAAGGCTGAGGGGTGCTTGTGGAGGCGTGTAGGCAGGAGAGGAAATAGGTGTTGGGGTGACCGGCTCCAGGCTGCCTCAAGTACTAACAGGAACACAGGGAAAAGCCCCGTACCCTGCAGCCCGTGTCCAAGGCCTGGGTCCACTCCTGTCCTCCCTAGCCTGCTTCAGGGCACCTCTCGTCGATGGGCCACTGAGAAGATGGGGTGACCAGGGCAAGGCCCAGCGATGTGCCACCAACAGGAGGCCGCCGATGTTCTGGGGAACCTGCGGTTTCTGTAGCCACTTACCGGAGTCTGGTGGGGCCTCTGGCTCTGGACTGGCTTGTGCACCGAGGCTCTCTTACAGAACAAGGAGAACCCTCTTCCTAGGAAGGGACACAGCAGTTCTTAGTCCTGTCTGGCCACCGAAAGCCAAGACTGCAGACCCGGAGCCCCCAGACAGCCCATGCGGGAGCCCAGGGGACACCCACTCAAGAACGGCCTCAGGCAAACTGCAGCCCGCCTGTTCAGGCCTTGCTGAGTGACCTCGGGCAGGTTACCTCACCTCTCTGATCTCTCAGCCCACCCTGGGGGAAACACTGCCCCTGAAAGATAAAATCAAAACCCTACCTAATCAAAGTGAGCAGTGGGTTAGATGTTTAAGAGAAAATCTAGCAAGCTCGTACACTTCATTAAGATGCCCTTAAATTTAAAGATAGCTAATCTGGAATTAAAAAACTGAAGACGACTTTAGGGGCTGCATTTTTTTCCACTTTGAAAAAAATACCCCCACGTGTGCACGGTGGTCACCGGGAAAGCAAAGTGGGTGTAAATGGTTAGAAAAGCAGCAGTGACAGTAGCAACTGTTACAATTTCCAGACTGGCTTCCAGGCCCTTTAGCTAAGACCAGGTCCCCTGGAACTCACAGACAACAGCTGCCCAGCTTCTCTGACTCACTGATGCTGGGATAGGGTGCTGGCCTTTCAAATGACTGTCACCACTCCATCAAAGTCGGTTTTTTAGCCAGGCATGGTGGCACACCCCTGTAATCCCACCGCTCTGGGAGGCTGAGGCAGGGGGTTGCAAATGCAAGCTTAACTGGGGCAACTTAGCAATTTAGCAACTTAGTGAGACCCTGTCTCAGAATAAAAAGTAAAAAAGGTTGCTGGCTCAGCATGAAAGCCCTAGGTTCAATCCCCAGCATTAAAAATAAAAAGCTGATCTTGGGGAAGTTGCTCCTTTCAACCTTGGTATTTATGACATAAGTATAGCGTGTCCTTCCGTGGGTGGTCATGAGGATGAAATCAAAGAGCACCCAACACTGTTGCAGGCATTTTGCAGACACCTCCCGCCAACTGTGCTACGGACTCTTCCCTACAGTTCATAAGCACTGACATGTCAGTCATTTTGATGGGGTCCCATGAGACACACCTGGCCTGGGGACATCCACCCCACAGCCCTCCCTGCCTCCATACAGGTGGTTGGGTGTGGCAGGGGACAGAGGGGACAGGAGGCCACCAGTGCTATCTTACCCTTTATCAGGCGTCTTCTCTGCAACATTAATTCTTCTCTCCGGAATCTCTCTGGATCCAGCTCCGAGTAGTCCCAGCTGAGATAGCTCTGTGGGCAAGGATACGTCCCTGAGAAAAGTCCAAGTTGATAATGAGCACTTTGGTAAAGTTAAGGGAGGCAGCCACCCAGGACAGCGATGACAGAGGCCTCGGGACCCCCGTACCAGCCCCACTTCTCCCTGGCCTTGGACGGGTCACATCTTCTACAAAGGCTAACGATTTCTTGGTCTGGATGGAGCCCATGCTGCCTCCTGTTTTGACAGATGGCGAGAGGGGTCAAATCACAAGGTATGTGACAGCCACGTGCTGCACAAATGTGAAGGCACTGTGGTTGTTTCCCACGCATCTCCCCCGTGCCTGCTGCACCTGGGGTCCCCAGGGCAAGACCTGAGCCTGGCCCAGAGTAAACAGGTGCTGAGCGAGGGTTTGTTGAATGTACTGTGGCACTTTTAGTTTCAAGCCAGGAGTGGCTTCTCCCTAACTTGAGAATTTGGAGCCACTGTGCAAAACCAGCATTTGCGATGGATAGGAAGGGGGCAGGAGGTCTATTCCCGGCAATGAGCTGGGGGAAGGAGGCGCAGCCTTGAAAGAACAGGAGACCCTGAAGAAGGATCAGAAGAGGCCCAGGAATGGGAGGCGGGGTGCCGCAGTGGTCAGAGCCCTAGCTGTGGAGCGGGCGAGCTGGGGTCTGCCTCCTGCCCCTCGTCTGTCTGCAGCTGGAAGATTAAACAGCTGTGCCATGAAAAGTTAAAGCAGCAGGCTTGACGCTGGGCCCCACAGAGAGGCCTGTAAGCCTGCCCTTGGGGGCGGCTGGGACCTCGGCGCGGGGTGGGGGGTGAACAGCACCTTAGGCTGACTCAGAGTTTCCCGGGCTCCCCGAGCCTCACTTTTCACCCGCTCTCCCAGAACCACAATCCGCGGCAGACAAAGGTGTCTCCACGACGACCCCTAACGGAGACCTTAGCCACTGCGTCTCTAGCGGGTCTCGCTGGGCACGACCACCACAGTCTCTGTATTCACTGCAGGAGGAGAAGCAATTCGAGGGGCCCCCGGGGAAGCGCGGGAGCCGCCCTGTGCCCTGTGCCCCGGCCATGCACCTCTCTTTATCACCACCGCAAGAAAGTTCAGTGACGACGGCGCCTCTGTACTGAGAGCCGCGGGGCCTTCTAGCAAATCGAATATAGGGGGATCCCGAGGTCCCCCAGCATAGCAGGAAATGTAAAAGTGCTTTCTTAACACAGAATCCACTTAGTACACAGGACCCTCGCAATCAACAGCGTTTAATGACCTCAGGAACATTTAAAGACCTAGGCCAAGCTGCAGAAGCGAGAGGCGGCTGACGCCTCCTTGGCTCCCAGGACTGGGAAGGGTGAGGTTATCTAACCAGCACGCTCTCTGCAGTCCGTGAACCTGCGGCACAGGGTTAGCTAACAGGGCTGAGCTGAATCTTCCGTATCTTGTTGAGAAAGAATTCTATGCTTCCTTCAGATGTAGCCAGGCTCACAAAGTGGACTAGGAACGGATGCCCCACAGCTGCTCTGAAGCTGCAGGAAAATTCATACTCCTTGGGGCAGTTTTGTTTGAGATGGAATCTCACTATGTGGCTGTCCTTGAACTCACTATGTGGCCCAGGCTGGCCTCGGATCCACTGCAATCCTCCTGCCTCAGCCTCCTGAGTGCCAGGATTACAGGCAAGCACCACCATGGCTGACTTCCCTTTAACCACACACTTTTTTTTCCCTCTCTCTTTAATGTTTAATTACCTTGCTGGAGGGGGTGTGGCAAATAAGAATGTACCTAGGCTTCAGGGTAAAACATTTTCCCAAAATTGCTTTCCCTGAGAGGAGGAAGTCACTTCTCACCTGCCATCCACAGGCTCATGGTGTTGCAGATGTCCGATTTGAACTCGTGAGTGTTGAACCAGGACTGTGGGAAGCAGCAGCAGAAGCTGGTGTACACGGCTTTACTCAGCAGAGACGGCAGCCTCTGGGGACAAAGCGGAGTTCAGGCAATGTTCTCGACATTTTTTGCCCCAAGAAAAAAATCTTGACTCCAGAAAGAATCTGTGATAAAATCCTTTCGCGACCCTGAGCTGCCCTTCTCCTGCCTCAGCCTCCCAAGCACCAGTGCCGGGACTACTGGCAAGCACCACCACGCCCGACTGTACTGTTGCTTCATAACCATGACTGAGCTCAGATTACACACTGATAGCTGGCTTCACCCATTGCACGTCACAGTAAAGCGCTATAAAATCAAAAAATGTCCCCCAATAGTGATCTTTGTACTATCGTACTGCGTGGATAAAATATCAAAATTTAAACATCCTCCATCAGCAGACGCTGTTATTGAAAGTCAAAAATCTGAGTGAACGGATGCATGGTTGAAGGCAGAACCTCTTGTCTGCTCTTTTTGTTTTTTATTTCTTTGGTTTTTTGAGACAGCCTTGCTATGTAGTGCAGTCTGGTCTTGAACTCACTATGTATAGCCCAAGTTGGCCTCGGACTCATGGCAATCTGTCGGAAGCCATTGAAGCTGGAGATTGATCACATGTGGGGGTAAAAGAAGCCCAGCCCTGAAAACACAGAGAGCTCAAAACAAGCCACATAAACAAGCTGTTCCAGCACCAAGAAGGGTCCCAGACCAGCCAGGCAAACAAGTTGCTAGGCAGCGAGGTTGAAATTGATATTCTTCTTCAGGAGTGTATGGAGTTTATAAATAAATGTGCTATAGTGGTTGAGCAGTTCCTTCTCTCCCATCAGGAGAATAAAGGCTCCACCTGAACCCAACTGTCTCTTCTTTATTTTCTCACCCTCTCATTGTCCTCCCCCCTGGGAACATCTAGAGCTGCAGCTGGTGTTACAGCAATCCTCCTGCCTCAGTCTCCCAAATGTTGAGATTGCAGGCATGTGCCACCATGCCTGACTGAATATTCTATTATGATTGCCAGAAAATAGTGCGGTAATAGCCAATACAGCAAGTGTGATATACTGGGGGCTTGATGTGTACCAGAGAGGAGGTCAGATACCTTACAAACAGCATCTCATTTAATCCTCAGAACAACTCAAAGCACTATTATTATCTCCATCTTACAGGAGATAAAACCTAGACAGCTTGTTTAGCCAGCACTAAACTAATACTAAGTGTCTTCCAGCATGAATGTGTGGATCCACTCCCCTCCCATGCTGGGAGAAGACCATTTTCCTTCCTCCTGGACTACGCTGGGAATTGTACGTGCTAATCTAGGACACCTAACAGGTAAAAGAGATAATTAATTACTAGGGTTTTAATTTGCATTTTTTAATTATTACTAAGGGTGAAACTTTTTTCCCATTCATACTTCTTCCTTAGAGAATTTCTAGATTACATACTTGTCCATAGATCTAGAGGACGCCTAATTTTTTTCTTATTGATTTATAAGTTCTTTATGTCATGTAACATACATATCACTAGTATTTTTGCATAATTTCTCATTTTCCTCTTAACTGTATTCATAGTAATTATGTCCATAGCAATAAAAAATATATCTATATCTACAAAGCAATCAGTATTTTCTTTCATGGCTTTATTCCTCTAGGTCATATATTCTTCCTTATCTCCAAATCATGTAAAATTTCACAATGGATAGCAATCCTTTAGTGCATATGTGTACATACATACATACGAAAAGTGTATTCTGGTATATACACATGTACACTTTTGATTTTACTATTATAGGCTTACTTCAATACTCCCAAAATATATAAAATAGAAAAGGAAAATCTTCTAACTTCACTCTCCTGAGATAACCATCGTTAAGTGTTTGGTAACATTTTTTTTCAGATTGCTTTTGTGTCCCTAGGCACAAAAACAATCTATTAGATAGATATATCTATCACCTGTCCCTTAGCCACAGGGATTTATTCTGAGAAATCTGTCATTAGGTGGTACGTCACTGTGTGAACATCGTAGTGTGCTTACACAAATTAAGACCACTGTGGTATCCTGGGTGACCTTTCACAGGCCCACTGCACAATGCACCATGTCTCGTTGACCAAATCCCTATTGTTTTGAGGTGTGTGACTATACATACGTATACAGAGTTGCTTTGCATTTCACTTAAAATATATCATATCTTTCCCAATGAGTATACAGAGCTCTGCCCTAGTTTTTGGAACTGTGGCATTATAAATCAGCATACAGATAACATCACAATTTACTGCCAGGCATGGTGGCACAGCCTGGTGTGGTTATGTGGCCGAGTGGGGTGGCACATGTATATAAT
Organism: Dasyprocta punctata; assembly: GCA_004363535.1. Lineage (NCBI taxonomy): Eukaryota > Metazoa > Chordata > Mammalia > Rodentia > Dasyproctidae > Dasyprocta > Dasyprocta punctata. The sequence goes on along the minus strand of RJWM01036263.1, from coordinate 5,375 downwards.
CCCAGCACTCAAGAGGCTGAGGCAGAAGGATTGCCTTGAGTTTGAGGCCAGCCTGAGCTACAAAATGAGTTTGAGACCAGCCCAAAGTGCATAGTGAAAAACTGTCTCAAGAAGACCAAAAAAAAAAAGAAAAAATTAGGGCCCGGGATATAACTCAGAGACACAGTGCCTGCCTAGCAAGTATGAGGTCATGAGTTTGATTCCCAGTACAAAAAAAAAAAAAAAAGCTAAAATAAAATTATTAATTTCTGCTGGAGATTTAGCTCAGTGGCATAAAGGCCTGCCTTGTAGGTGCAAGGTTGTGAGTTCAATTCCTGGTATCAAAAAAAAATTATTAATTTCTCCTTTATGGGAGAATGTTTAGAGCATGCTCTTGGGATTAGAAGTGAACAGAAATCTGATGTCCTGTTTTTCTAAGTGGCAATCGATGCTCACTTTTAAGAGCGCCTCTTCATAGTGGGACCTGGGCTGGAGAAACAGAAGGAAGGTGTAGTGTTGCGCGATCCGGTCAAACAGCTTATTCTGAATCTCCTTGTTTGGCTGCCAGGAACGGAAAGGAGAAGGAATTACTTTGACTCCCCTGCTGAGACAGCCATGGGGCTGGCATTCTCCAACAGTGCTCTCAATCCAGGGACCTTATTCATAAGCTACTCAGCTTCCCACGCTTTGTGAACTAGTACCTCGCCTAGAGGCAGAGTATGGTCGAAGGAAGGACTGACCCTGGCCAGGAGGTCCTGAGTTCTGCTCTCAGCCCCGCCTTCAACCAGCCATGTAACATGGACCAGCTCCTAAAGGACGTTGGGTAATAGCTGGAGCACAGGGTGAGACCGGAGTGGGGAGGGGAGGGGACAAGTGAGGGGTGGGGGTAGGGGTGGCAAGTGAGGGAGGCACTTGTTGCTCATATTAAAGAGGCTGGAATTTTGCCAGGTGTGGTGACACACTCCTGTAATCCTGGCACTCAGGAGACTGAGGCAGGAGGATCATTGCAAGTTCGAGACCAACCTGAGCTACAAAGTGAGCTCAAGGCCAACCTGAACTGCATAGAGAGACCCTGTCTCAAAAAGACCAAAAAAAAAAAGGTTAGAATTTCAAGAGGCTGTGCAGGTGGATTGAACATTCAGGGCCAGCCTGGGCTGCTGGGCTACGTAGTGAGACCCTGTCTCTAAAGAGTGTGTGTGGGGGGGGAGATTGAAATTTTTTTCTTTTTCTGTAGAGAATAACAAAAGCAAGGAGGAAACACAATTAGATTTGCATTTACCTGGTATCTTTCATGAAATATCCACCAAAAGCTGTCCAGCCATATCGCACTGGCGGCAGGAGAAGAGAGAAACTTCTCCAATTCTGTATCTGAGCACAAAGACTTAGGGGGAAAAAAAGTTCACATTACTATTGTTGATTTTCTTTTATTCATTCAGGGCCACAGCAAGATTCATAATCATCTTCGCACAAAACCTGCCTTCCCTCCGGTGTCCTGTTACTGTCAAGTGCCCCATCTTCCCAAGAGGCACCTTGGGAGACCACGTATTTTGGGGTTGTCCTCTAGAAAGCCACCTCAGGCCAGGGATTTAGCTCAGCGGCACAAGCGCCTGCCTGGCAAGTGTGAGGTTGTGAGTTCTATCCCTGGTGCCAAAAAAAAAAAAAAAAATAGAAAGCCACCTCGTCTCTCACAGAGTGCCCGCGGTCACCTGGCCCTGAATCAAGTGTGTACCTGTCCTCCCTTTATTCTCTAGTCCTCTTAGGAACGCACATTACCTTCCCAGAGTAGGAGACCAAGATTCTCAGAGGACAGTAAGGGCCAAAGAGCTGACAGCATTTGCCTAAGATAACATGACCTGGCATGCAGAGCAGAGCCAGAACCTGTAACCTAGACAGCTACTCCTTGCCAACTTCCCTGGGCTCTCAGCTCCTGCGTTTGTTCAACAGTGACCGACATCCACCAGACAGTCTATGAACAGGAATGAGTGCGCTGAACCTGGGTGTGACACAGACACCTATCATCCCACCACTCAGGAGGCTGAGGCAGGAGGATCGCCACAAGTTTGATGCCAGCTGGGGCTACCTAATGAGTTCATGACCAGCCTGGACTACCTAGCGAGACCCTGTCTCAAAAGACCAAAAACAAAACAACAACCACAGAATGACTACACTGTAAGATTTGGCTGAGTTAGAAATAAGTCCAAGGAATTCCAAGATTAAGCCAATTCTCTGTGAGTGCAGAGTGACAGAAAAGTTAGCTTTGGTGGGCATCACCAGGTCTAGAACCTTGTCCTGAGCTCAAAGCTGCCACGGTCACAATATGACACGGGATATTTACCGAGGGCTTCGTTCTTCATTCACTGAGATGGGGCAGCCTCAGACCCAGCCGGGCAGCAGGCAGAGGCCGGGAAGAAGAGGGAGAGGAGAGGGCGGAGGGCGAGGGCAGTTGACAGTGGGGGCTGAAATAGTAGTGAGGACAGGAAGAGGGGACAGTGTGAAATGTCCGTTCCCGGGAATGGTAGGGCGGCCAGTGAGGAGCTGAGGGGACAGTGACCAGAGCTGCTCTGGGGACACGAGAGTTAGGCGATGGCGAAGGATAAAGAGGCACAGGGTAGAGCTGCCGACACCGTTTCTGGGGTGTCCTCTCCTGTGTGGACCTTCTGACAATCACCCCCATCTCCTCCCATCGCGTGCACACGCGGGGTCCCACGGTGGCCTTCTGCCTTCCTCGGTCCCCAGTGCATGCGAGCACAAGGCTCTCCAGGTCGAGCTCTCGCCTGGTGCTGACTCGGGTCTGAGACAGAAAGAACCAGAACAGGGCCAGAGTCTACACGGCAGCGCCCGTGCAGCCGCTAGTGGAACAAGTGATCAGAGCACCCCAGGGACCACCGCGCCGGGGAAAAGCCATCTAGGTTTGGGGTGACCTTGGGCTGGGGATCCAGGTGAGCTCCTGGGCTGGGCGAGCCGCCGCTCTCTGTCCTTACCTTGCCACTCAGTGGGTTTTTCTCAGCGCGGACCACGTTGCCCACCATGTCACAGAAGTGCACCCCATTGGGGAGCTTGTTGGGCTTGGTGTCATTAAATTCGGGGGGCTGGTACAGCTCAGCCAGCATATTTTTATCTGCAGTTTTCTGAAGCAAAAAAAGAAGAATGTGAAGATGGATTCCATCATTTTGACAGTTTAGGACAACAGAATTTCTTCCCCTTTGTATTAGGGAGGCAGTGTAACAATGTCACAGACCCTGAGAAAATGAGCGGGCTTCATGGTTCCGGTACTGCTTACCAGATGTCTGTTTACATTATTTCCAATTTCCTTATTTAAAGACTTTGAGCCAAGGTATCCAAGTGTGTGTGTGTGTGTGTGTGTGTGTGTATGTATATGTATATATATATATATATTTTTTTTTTTTTCTCTAGACAGGATCTCTCTATGTAGCTCAGGCTGGCCTCAAACTTGCAGTGACATCCTCCTGCCCCAGCCTCCCAAGTGCTGAGACTACAGGCATGCACCACCATGCCTGGCACATATATGTAATTTTAATCATACACACATGTGTGCGCATGGGGGCAAATATGTGCATTTATATTCTGCTGTATCTACTTTAGGGTTTTCATCCAGTTGCACTGTCTTAAAAATTATCATTTAAAATACTACAATTTAAACCAGGCATGGTGGCACACGCCTGTAATCCCAGTACTTGGGAGGCTGAGACAGGAGGATCACTGCAAGTTCAAGGTTCCCTGGGCTACATAGTGAGTTCAAAGCCAGCCTGAACTGCAGAGAGAAAGCCTGTCTCAAAAAACAAACAAACAAAATACTATAATTTAATTACTCATTGATTGTGTTTAATAAATATTAGTCATGAATAACTTGGGGGTGTATAGTCCCCAGGACCCCCTTCCCCTTTAAGTGATTTATTCTCAAAATGGTGACGCTGGACTAAAGGATATGACCTCATGATACTTAATAGGTAACATTAAATTGGTTTTTAGGAGAAAATTAAAACATGATATTTATTAAAAATATAAAAATTCAGGAAAGTAAAAAGACAGAATTAATTATCATTCCCCCAAGACACCTGGAAATTCTGGGGACACTTACATCTGCTTGGTCACAGATGATGGAGAGCAAGACAATTTCAATACAACCTCAAGTACTAGGCTTCATGCTGCTTTGGAATTTGCTAGGCTAACAGGGGTAGAATGATAACATATAACATACTGCTTCATACTTTCCAGCATGTAACGCTTGGGGTGTATATGACCTGGGTTCTTTAAAAAACAAGCAGTAGAAAAAGTTCTTTTTAAAGCCGGGTGTGGTGGCGCACGCCTTTAATCCCAGCACTCGGGAGGCTGAGGTAGGAGGAGCATTGTGAGTTCTAGGCCGCCTTGGGCTACAACGCGAGTGCAAGGCCGGCCTGAACTACATAGTGCGACCCTGCCTCGAAAAACTAGGGCTGGGAGTTTGGCTCAGTGGCTTAAGCGCCTGGCAGGCATGAGGCTGTGAGTTCAATCCCCCGGTGCCAAAAAAAAAAGGAAGAAAAATCTCCTTTTAAAGATAGGGCCTCGCCGGGCGTGGTGGTGCATGCCTTTAATCCCAGCACTCCGGAGGCTGAGGTAGGAGGAGCGTTGTGAATTCAAGGCTGGCTTGGGCTACAATGCAAGCGCAAGGCCGGCCTAAGCTACACAGTGCGACCCTGCCTCAAAAAACTAGGGCTGGGAGTTTGGCTTAGTGACTTAAGTGCCTGTCTGACAGGCGTGAGGTTGTGAGTTCAATTCCTGGTGCCGCAAAAAAATAAATCAATCAATCAATAAATAAATACAGGGCCTTGCTGTGTAGTTCAGATTGGACTTGAACTCACTGTGTAGCCCCGGTTGATGTTGAACTCATGGCAGTCCTTCTGCCTCGGCCTCCTGAGTACTAGGAATACAAGTGTGTACCACCATGCCCAGCGAGAGAAATTTTTTTAAAAATTATTTTTATCTTTTATTTTTATGGTGCTAGGGATCAAACCTATGGCCTCGTATATGCTAGGCAGGCATTGTAGCACTGAGCTACACCCCCATCTCACGGGATAATCTTCACTGGGGTGACTATGAGGTAGGCAGGATTGTGTGTTCTCCACTGGGGTCACCATGCAGGTGCCAGGTTTCTCCTGCCAGGAACAGAACCTATGTCATGCCCAGGAGAAGGCAGGCAGAGGCATAGCCAATGTCTCTCTCCTTCCATTTTATTTTTATTAGCGTATGTTTGCAGTATGTAATGATCACATTCATTGTGGGGAATTGGTACACAGAAGGACACGTCTTCACTCTTTTCACATCCCCCACCCCCAGTGCTTGGTCCCCTACCCATTTGCAAAAGACCCATCGCCATTACCCTTTTCATAAGAGGAAAG
>RJWM01036262.1:0-18280 GCA_004363535.1 Dasyprocta punctata | reverse complement strand
AATTTTTTCTTTTCCAAATGTGTGTAACTATGAAGGGGAAATACTGAATTTTTATATAAATTTTATTATCTAATAATTTTATTCCTTTGCTAAGAGATTATCCACTTTTCACAATTAATAACATATTCTAATTATCCTTTCTTGGCAGTGGGCAGTGGCGCAAAAGTTTAAACAATGCGCCTGACTGTCATTTGTTAGTATTAGTGATAACAAAGCCAACACATTTCACTCCTTTTCCCTTTAAATTCTGAAACAGCTAAGAACAGTAAGTGTTTTGAAAATACATTATTTTTTACAACATTTTGAAATGTATAGAGTACCAAGACAACAATGTCTCATGAGTTAATTGAGAATATGTTTTTCCACAATATGTCTCTTTTCTCTTTTGAGTGATTGTGTTCTTTAATATAGTCAGAAGTGGATAGCTGTATGTCTGGAAGAAGAGGGAGGCAAAATCCACAGATATTTCCTTATGGGCAGAAAAGTCCCTAAAGTAAATGTTTAGTTTCTTTGCTCCTTCATTTCATTGCTGATAACTTGATCATATGAGTAAACCTAGTGTTTGTACATGTACTTGTTCCAGTACTCTACCCAAACACTGTATTTCATGTGTATGTTTACATTTGAATATAAAATGTGAATTCATCACATTACAAACTATTTCATTCTGAATGGAGGACTCTGTGCATTAATTAATTGTCAGCTACTCCAGCAAATAAAAGTACTTGTTTTCTATCCATTAGAAATATTAACTTAACTGAGTGTGGTGGTGCATGCCTGTCATCCCAAGACTTGGGAGGCTGATGCAAGAAGATTACTGTGAGTTAAAGACCAGCCTGAGCTACCAAGTGAGTTCAAGACCAGCCTGAACTGTGTATTGAAATCCTGTCTCAACAACAACAACAACAACAACAAAATGAACAAAATAAAACAAAACAAAACAAAACAGAAAGAAAAAAAGGAAAGAAAAAAAACTAACTCATACCTTAATAAATAAAAAATTTTCCTTCCACCTGTATAAGTGATGATAGCAATTGTGGTGTGAAACACACTAATGCCTTCCTTAGTCTCCAATATATTTAGTTTTCTCAAAGGTAGAGTAATGTTGACAAATTGATTAGAATCCTCAATCAAAATATCATTTACACAAATTTACTCACAAGTACCCAACAGTGGCTGCCAGCCAGACCTGCTGGGAATGTTACTATAACACAACACGATTTGTTATAAAAGCACTAATATTCAGGAACAAGAAAAGCTACAGTCCATGTTCTGGCCATTTTCTTTCAGTTTTAAAACGCATTACCGTGACTTCTTTTGAAGAATATGTGTGCATTTCCAGATTTTTATAAATTATGTATCTGTGTCAGAAAGTGATAAAGTCAAGTTTTATAGGTAATAATATTACTTTAAAAAGCAAGCATTATTTTCTACAACATAATGTAATTCCTTTTGATTTATGCTTAGTATTTTAGCATTTCACTTCCTTTAATGCCATGTATCTAATTAGTTCTAACAAGGGCTATCTAATTTAAGTCATTTCCTAGTGATGCATCAGTGAGCATAAATTGCTATTCAATTGTGTCAGCTTTCATCTCTGAGTCAATGACCCACAGAACCACTTATACCACAAATGTAAAATGATTCTGCTAACACACAGTGATTTTCTAATTTCCTTAATCTAGAGAGAAGACAAGAGAGAGAGATTTTATATAGTGTCCAACACTGTCTCCTGTTCATTCACATTTCAATGTTTTCTCATTTAGCTCCTATCCTGATGAGTATTCTCAATCTCCTCTTTCAAAAACAGCTATCCAGTTTCCTTTAGCACCTACCCATTATCAGTCTTAGTTTATAGTCATCACTTACAGTGATATAGCTCAGTAGTCATACATCTGAAATTCAAATTATAAATTTACTAATATCTGCACATATGCCTTTATGTAACCTATTAAACTTAGAAATGTTACTAATGTAATCAATGTTGCTATTTTATAGAGACTTTATGTATGTCATGTGAGATACTTAAGTTAGTTGGTACTGGATTTGGTACATATCCATGATAGCAGTTTATGCTTCCTGTTCTTCATATTCTCGATTCCTAATTTTGTATGAAATATGTTACACCAGTCATCAGTATACTTCTCTGGTTTCTTCTTAATCCCTTCTTTCATTGTTCCTTGCTCCCACGTCTCATATTTGCATATTCCTCAGAGTTTTTTGACCGTTCACAAACTCCCCTTGGTGATACTATTCTCTCTGGAAATAAAAAAGATATAGTCCTAACAGATGGCAAAATAGAGGTACCCATGACCTCTTTTTGTACAGAGAAGAATCATAAAAACATATTAAAAAAACAGCTGCAATTTGAAGTGAGAAGCTATGGGAGACCACTGGAGTCTGACAAGGGAAACATATGAACAGGGTAAGACAGAGATCTGAGGCAGTGCTGTACAGTAGTATAGAGCGCAAAGCATACTAACAAACATGATCATGGTTCCCTGGCCAGGGAACTCCATACTGCACAAAGGGTGAATGTGTAATAGTACATTCACATTTCACTGCAAGCCTAGTAGATTCCACACTGCAATCATAGGAGATTGCACAATCATTGCAGGCATGGAGTCCAGTTAGGCTAGCTACCTGGAGTCTGCATCCTTGTTTTGCTTCAGAAAAGAAATGTCTAATGTCTCCTTCCTAATCTTATCCCAGAGCACAGGCTGCAGCAGCACAGTCACCTTTAGGGGGTAGAACCATTCAGACGTCCAACTTTCATCCCCACACTATCTCTTGGCACAAGAGCAAATACGCCACACCTATCTTTGCTATGGGAAGGTCCATGTCCCTATACTTCTACGCACAACCTTTGCCAGAAAGGTCACACGGGGCTCCCCTATCCTCAAATGCTCTGAGAAACAAAATTACTTCAGCTGCTAGAATACTAGCTTTCTCAAATAGTTGCTGGAGACAGAATGGTTCTCCAACCACACAGTTTCATACATTGTGACTAAAGCCATAAAATACATCTGGAAGAACTGTGGGCTGACTACCAAACAGATGAAAACAAAGCCAACCAAGCTGACATCCTGAAACTCATCCTTAGAAAAATGACATTTACTATGAAAACTACCTTCTAAAACTAGTAGAGACACCTAATTTACAAGAAATAAAAAACTACATATATATGCACAAACACATATATGACAAATACATATATATATATATTATATATATATATATATATATACACATATATATATATAGAGAGAGAGTAAAAAATTTCCAGCAACAGACTTCCTCCCTCCAAAAAGGTACTGATGAAATACTGGAAAAAAATTCAAAGGACAATTATAAGAAAATTCAAGGAGGCTCAACAGCAGACAATTCATAACAAAAAATTTTTAAAATTCAAAAAATAGGTAGAGATTATAAAAAAAGAATCTAATAAGAAATCTTGGAAATAAAGAATTCAATAATTTAAATAAAAATACATAGGGGGAAATTCAGATAGTTTAGACAAAGCAGAAGAAACAATATCTGAACTTGAAAAAATGTCTTTGTAATGTCCCACTCAGGCAAATTAAAGAAAATGACAATTTAAAAAAATAAGAAGGTACCAGCTCTGAGACTTGTAAAATATCATAAAGTGAACAAATACTTCAATTTTGGATTTTTCCTAAAGACATGAGATAAAGCATAAACAATCTATCCAATGAAATAGTAGTAACCTTCTTCGGTCTTGAGAAAGATGTGGATATACAAGTACATGAACCCCGTAGGACTCCAAATAGATTTGATCAGAACAACTCTCAACATGAACTATTATTCAAACTTTCAAGCATACAAGACACAGAAAGAACTTTAAGAAAATACCAAATCCCATGCAACAGTATCTCCAATAGACTAATAGCAAACTTCTCAATAGACTTCTCAGAAATTTGAAGGGAATGGAATGACATACTGAAATTTTTGGAAGGAAAAACAAAAAGCAAAGCAGAACTGTCAATCAAAGAACCCACTCTGCAAGATTTTCCCCCGATATGAAGCAGTAATAAAGCATAATAAAAAAGGGAAAATCAATCACCATCAAGTTAGCCTTATAAAATATTCTTAAAGAAGTCCTATATTCAGAAGTAAAAGAAACATAACTGCTATCATGAAAACATGAAAGCAGAAAACACTAAGAAAACAAATACACCAATGAAAACTAGGAAGAAATCAAATAATATCAATATAGCAAATCATAAACCAAATGAACATAAAAGAGCAATAAAAGAACAAAGGATCTTCAAAACACACTGAAGAAAACTAAGTAAAAAAATTGTAGTTAAGTATTAACTTATTTATAATAATTTTAAATGTGAACATATGAAACTCCCTAATTAAAATATACAGACAGACTGAACGGAATAATAAAAAAAAGACACCCAAACATGGTGCCTGTTAGTAACCCACTTCACCAGTAAAGACACACAAAGACTGTAAGTGAAAAAATGGAAGAAGTTATATCTTGCAAATGGAAACAAAGCAGACAGGTGTGTATCTGCACTTTTCCTACCCATTTGTACATGGGTTATTTTCTCAGTTACACAGTAGGTAGGAGTCTTTTAACTGGACTGCGACTTTCTTTTGGAAAAATCCACCTTGGTGAGTCTTTGGCAGGAGGGATAAACACAAAGCCTCCTATTGTGCTAAGTCTTTTTTTCCCCCTATGTTTTACTTTGAGTATTTTGGTACATAACATAGATGCAGGAAGGGTTAAATTATGAGAATTGTTGATCCAGATATAAATATGGTTCTTTTCCCCTAATTTCAGGATTGAAATAATCTTAATGAATGTTCAGAATAAATGAAAATACAGGATAAATTTTACCTTGAAAATAAAAGGAACTGAATTAGAATTTTATTTTTTAAAGCACTTGATGAAAATGTAAGTTCACCAAGAAGACTGAACTCTTTTTTTTCCCCCCAGCTCTGAGTTTATTTATTTATCTATTTATTTTGGATTTTTTTTATTTTAAGGAGTAAAGAGAAGCAAAATTTCAAGACAAGAGGAGAGTAATAATAGTTAATGCATTGCATATTGTTATCTTCAGAGTAGTTACTCAGAGTACAAGATATAAGCATGAGATATTTTCTAAACAATATTAGCACAAATTTTTTAATGAACTAAGAGAAATTAGTAGTATATTTAACTTAGCTATCTTATGACATATATATATAATATATATGATTACATTTATTTTCCTTTTTCCTTCCTTTCCCCTTTCCCCCATCACAGTTTCTCTTTTCTGTTGAACAGTTTCCTCCTAATTCACAATATCTACTGTACATTTTGAATCTTATTTACTCTTTCAGCTTCTCACACTATGAAGGCAATATATTGTGTACACTTGTGACTCTGGTTTATTTCACTTATGAGTATAGCTTCCAGTTTAACCCATTTACCTATTAAAGTCTTCGGTTTATCTTTCTTATGGTCGAGTGGTACTTCATTATATATTTTAAAAAATCACACTATTTTATCCATTCCTCGGTTGATGGGCATTTGGGTTGTTTCCAAGACTTGGCTATTACAAATTGTGCTGCTGTAAACATGGGTGCACATATATTGCTGTGGTGTGAAGTTTTTAATTCTTCTGGGTAGATACTCAGAAGGGGAATAACTGGGTCGAATGGGACCTCTAATACTAGTATATAGATCTCTTAAAGTTTGTCACCTAGCACCTTAGGTTTCATCTATCATCTTCGTTATTACCTAACACCTCGGAAAAACAGACGTGCAGCCTGCTCTTAGGAGCCCTGCAGCAGTGAGGTACCACGAGCAGCGGGAAAGGTAATTCTTGAGAAAGCTGTCAAAGGATATGAAACCTACTGCATCATTTACTGAGGGCCAGTTTGCCATCGAAAATACCTTACACTCTTATGTTTACCTGGGATTTTGGACTTATAAATGGAACAAATACAGGTTTTAGCCTACTTTCATACCTTTTCTGTAAAATCATGATACAACATTATTTATAAAAGTTTGATATAAGAAAAAGGCCCGCGGGCCAGTGTTATAGCTCAGTAGCAGCAGTGCCTGTCTGGCAAGCACAAGGTCCTGAGTTCGATTTCTGGTAGAAAAAAAAAGACAGAGAGAGAGAGAGAAAGGCCCTATTAAGAGGAGAAAACCCTGGCTGATCCTCCACTGCAAAGAGAGTTGCAAATACTTGTAAATGATATTTATGCTGTTTTTAAAAATTTCTGAATGCCATCTAGACTCTCAGAGAAAAAAAAAAACATAATCATAAATTTGAGAGTAACAAAGGAACCACCAGAATATAGGAAGAACTGGTAAGACAGATTATTAGAATGCAAAATGACATAGATTTCATTTAGATGACAGTTAATCAAGAGGCAAGACCACTAGAAAGAAGTGAGTCTCAGAACCCAAGGAAACTTTCAGGAGGACTTAAGTATAAAAGACACAATTTTTAATGACACCTGCTTAAACCTTTAGAAATTTGCCACTGTATACATCTAAGAGAAAAACAGATTTGTTTGATAAATAAATGCAACTCATTAATTAGCTGCTGTCGAGTGTAACTTCAGTGTTAAATATATAAGCTTTCATTGACTGTTTCAATCTGCCCTGTTTATTTTTGTCATCTAATGTTTATTGTGAGGCTTTAGCTAGTTAAAGGTAAATGCAGAAATCCGAGTTTTAACAAATATATGCTTTTCACGAAGTTCATTTTTGAAAATTCTATAATCTTCTTTTCCTTTCGATTCCCAAAAGGGATTAATTTTAATGTGTATTGGTTTTTCTGGTTTTAGAAACTTTATATGAACGGAATCACACTGTATATAAACTTTTGTGTTTGACTCAATTTCTTTAGGAGGTTAACAAAAATTGAGTTTTATTGATTGCTCTGTGTCCATAGTTGGTCTATTCAGTTGTTCAGCAGGACCTATGCATAAGCAACTTTCTAAGGATAAACTATTATTTGCTTCACATTTTTTTTCATGAATGCTTTGTTTTTTTTCTAATTTGGAGAGACTATAAATAAAATTCTTGAGAATATTCATATATTAGCTTTTTCTTGGACATATGTTTCCTTTTTCCTGGCTACAAGTACAAGAAAAGTGCACAATTTCTGAATCACAAGTTAAGTGTTTATTTAATTTGATGAAAAATTTCATTCTGATTTCCAGAGTGGTTGTATCATTTATACACTCACCAGCAATGTATGATTTTCACTTATTTCAGTTCATTAAAAATTTATTTTTTCAGAATTTTTTAAAATTCAGAATTCTATTGGGTATATACTGCTATTTCACTGTTAGTTTGACATGTGTTTTTCTTATAACCTTTAAGGTGAACAATTTTTCATGAGTTTATTGGCCATAAGCATATTTTCCTTGTGAGAGCATTTTTGATAGTCATTTTATCAGTCAGCCATAGAAATGCTTTCTATATCCTACATACACATTATTCATCATATTTATTTATTCAACCCAGTCCATGATCTGACTGATAACTGTGTTTTGTAAGAATATCTTTTGATTTAAAAAAAGTATGCTAAAAGAATATCTTTTAATGATCAAAAAATATTTTTTTGTTTAAGTTCTTTTATTAATTTTAATGTTATGGGTAGCTACTACTGAGCAGTTTTTGCATTTTTTCTTAGGCAAGAAAACTTTGGCTATGACTATAGGAAAGAAGTTGTCATATGTTTTCTATAAATTGATGTTATAATTAATTAATATTTAGTGTTTGTGGTCTTTTTAAAATCAGTTTATCACAAATGGAAAAATGTACATTTATTTTCCGACTTGGTGTCAGAGCATATTTATTGCAAAGGCTGTGTTTTTTCTTTTCTGGGGTTTTGATAAAAGATCATTGCTTGTAATAGTTATATTATCAGCTGATAATTATAGCTCACATAATAATTTGTTATATTTATACTAAGACCACAGCCTCTAGTTCACTGCAATATTTTATTACATTAACTTTCTAGCATTTTTGTGTTTGGGCTATATTTGATGTTTTGTCTTTTGATGTACATTTTAAAATTAAACTATAAATTTCTTCAAAAACATACTTATATTTTTTCTGGAATTTCAATGAAAAGAAACTTCTGTTTAGGAAAAATTCACAAATAAATAGTATGTTTTCAAATTCATAGGCAAGTTATATGTTTCCATGTATTTACTTATGTCTTCCTGCATTTATTTTGGCAGTGTTATATAAATTTTAGTGTACTTTTACACTTTCAATTATACTTGAGGGTTTTGTTTTGTATTCTGGCAATTTAATTTGAATTTTATAACTCTTAATTGCTTTTTATATGTTTGTTTGTTTGTTTTGGTAGTACTGAGGTCTGAATTCAGTGTCTTTGCATTGAGATACATTCTCCCAATTTTTACTTTTTCTTTTGAGACGGGCTTATGCTAGGGTGCCCAGGTTAGGCTCAAATTTGTGATTCTCCTACTTTAGCCTCTAGTTGCTGGAATTTTAGGAGTGTGCTTGGATGCCCAGTTCACTGATTTTTTTGTAGTGAGTATATACTTAAAATTGCTAAATGCAATTGTTACTTTTCACATATACGTAGATGCAGACATACCCACAGTTGATTGATATGAATTATCAGACTAATGGGAATTCTTACTTTTTTCTAAGTTTTGTGTCTTTTAATGATCTTTCTTATTTCTCTCTTACACAAATCAAGATTGAAATTTTTCTTTTTTTACTTTAAAGGGAATAAAACAAAACAAAATAGAAAAAAGCAAATCAGAACAGAACAATGCAATTGATACAGGACTTCAAAATAAGACAACAGGATATCGACAATGGCTTCCATAATGTCTCTTGTTTTCTTCAAAATAGCTTTCCATACCTTCACACATAATAAACCCAACAATATAAAACAGACTAAAACCAATCAAAACAAAAGACTGAAAGCATTATTGGAATTCAAAGCAAAATAATAGGAAATAAACAATGGCTACTATAATGTCTCTTGTTTTCTTCAAAATAGCTGTCTGTACAATCACACATAATAAAATTAAACAAATCAAAGCAGACTAAGGCCAATCGAAACAAAAGAATGAAAACATTATAGGATTTCAAAACAAGGTAATAAGAAATCAACAGTGGCTACCATAATACATCACATTATCTTCAAAATAATTGTCCATACCATCAGAAACAGTAAAATCTAATAAGACAGAATAAAACCAAACCTAACAAAATTATGAAAATGATACAAGAATTCAAAACAAAATAATGGGAATTAACAGTGGTTACAACTTTCCCTTTTTAGTCATTTTCTCCCTATCACTTTTACAATATCTATTGTATTTTTGGATACCACGAACTCCTTCAGTTTTTATGCTGGGGAGATAACTCGGTATTCACCCATATGAGTCCAAACCATTTCACCCATGAGCATGATCTCCAGTTGCATCCATTTACCTATAAGAGTCTCAAGATTATCCTATTTTATAGCTGGTAGTTATCTTTCTTATCCATTCTTCAGTCAATGGGCAAGTTACCCTTGCTTTTTTCTGGTCTCCTGTCACACGAAACAATTGTTTTCCCTCCTTTGATTTTCAGTCTATGAATTTCCTTTCAAGTTAAATGTATTTCTTAGCCAGGCATGGTGGCACACACCTTTAATCCCAGCACTTGGGAGGCTGAGGTAGGCAGAGCGTTGTGAGTTCAAGGCCAGCTTGGGCTACAACATGAGTGCATGGCCAGCCTGAACTACATAGAGTGACCCTGCCTCTAAAAACTAGGCCTGGGAGTTTGACTCAGCAGCTTACACACCTGCCTGACGGGCATGAGGTTGTGAGTTCAATCCCCAGTGCCAAAAAAAATAAAAAAACAAAAATGTGTTTCTTGTATGCAGTGTATTGATGGATCTTGTTTCTTGATCCACTCTCCCTGTGTTTCTTTTTATTGGTGAATTGAGGTTGTCTATATTAATAATAACAGCTGGCATGCATTGGTTCATATCTACCATTATAACCTCCTGCTGTTGACCCTCCACTTTTCCCCTTTATTCAATTGTCTATCCTGTTGGCAGTACTCCTCTGCTGCTGATCCTGGAACTATGGTCATCTCTATCTCTCTAGAATATCCTTCAGCATTCTCTATAGGGTTGGTTTGATGATCATGAATTCCTTCAGTTGTTCTTTATGATGGAAGTATCTTATTCTTCCAACAATTTTGAAAAATAGTTTTGCAGGATAGTTGGTTGGAAGTTGTTTTCTTTCAGGATTTGAAACACTTCGATCCAAACTCTTCTTGACTTGATGGTTTCTGTCGAGAAGTCTGCTGTGATTCTGCTGGATTTTCATTTCTAGATGACCTTTTTCTTTTCTCTAACAGATTTTAATATTCTTTTCTTGTGCTGAATTTTTAGGATCTTGATTATTTTATGTCTGGGTGCAGACTTATTTTGGTTATGGTTAGTTGGAGTTCTATATACATCACTTATCTAAATACCAGCTTCTTTTCCCATGTTTGGAAAATTTTCCATTACTACTTCTGTAAATAGTCTTTTTTTTATTTCATTTGTGTTGACCCCTGCTTCTTTGTGATACCTATCACTCTTAAATTATTTTTCTTTGCATCAACTTGCAGTCATTGAATTGTTACTTCCTGGTTCCTTGTTATTTTTAAAAGATCTTCCATTTCATGATCAGTAGCTGCAATACTGTCTTCAAGGTCTGAAAGTCTACCTTCAGTCTCTTTCAAGAAGTTTTGCCAGCTTTCAATTACCTTTAATTTCCTGGATATCTCTTTAAATCTGTTTCATTCATTGTAATTCCTTCCTATATTGTTCATTCAAGGTTTCCATCATGTTTCTATGCTCCTTTTTTTTAACTATATCTAGATAGAGCAATCTAGATATATCAAGATATAGCAATTCTTTCATCATGTTTGTGTTTTCTTTTTTTACCTGAGGCATTATTTCTGATCTGGTTACTTTTACTGTCTCATGAATTTGTTTCTTTTCTTCAGTTGCTATCCTCAGAGATTTCAGGTGTGTGACTTCCATTTTATTCCATGATTATATCTCCCAGACTTGTTCTGTGTGGGCTGGAGGTCTGAGATTGCCTTTTGCTCCTTTGTCTGGACATTCTTCTAGGTTCCTCCCAACAAGCTGGTTGTGGGGGCCCAGGCACTTCCCACGTTGGCTGACCCCTGTGGTGTAGAGCAGTGGGACAGTCACCTGTGTTTCTCTGAACTCAGTTTTCCAGGCAGGTAGCAGGGTGTGGGGCAGGCTTCTCCAGACACATGCAAGTACACTGAGGCTTCTCTGATGGACAGGGGTGCTTGGTGGCAGGGCTGTTTCCTCTCTCAGCCTGCATGTCTATGCCAGGAGTCCCTTAATAGCATCAGGCACACAGGGGTGTGTTTGTCTGATTCTGTCAGTGGGCATTGGCTGCCCAAAGGAAGCAAGGGTCTCCAATGATGGCCTGCAGGAACCCAGGGTGTACCTGGCTCTGTCTCCCTGCCTGCACTGGCTGCTTGTAGGAAGCAAGTTTTCTGATGGTGACAATGCATAGTCTCAGATCTGGCTGTGTCTCCCTGCCCAGGCTGGTCACCTGTAGGAAGCAACAAGATTGAAACTTTTCATACCGAGAGTCATGATAATCTATACATGTTATTCTCATTTTTGTTTTCTAAATATTGGGCAATTGAATTTTGAAACTATTTTCCATTAGAGCCACTACTGGTCAGATTTTTTATCTTTTTTTAACGTTTAACATAACTTTTGGCTTCTAGTGTTATTTATACCTAGTTTTCTTACCTTGTCATAAATTACCTCATACCTACATATTAGTAATTTTAGAGCATGGCAAGTGTGGCATTGGTCTTACTCTTTTTGTAGTGCATAAGAGCTTTAAAAGGTGTGAGAAGCTGATTAGGATGAAGAATAATAGACAAAGAATATTACTGGAAAGGAAACAGTCTGGGTAAGTAAAATTTAATTTGTGATATAATCATTTTTTGTAATATTTAGGAAAAGTCAAGGCTAAATAAAGTATAAAATTTACAATATGAGTCAAATTTATATAAATCATTTTAAAATTCCACTTAGTTAAGTTATCAAGTATATAGCAACAAGTATAAAATAATACTATTGTGTGTGAATGCAAAATTATATTGTGTACTTTAAAACTTGTATTCCTTTTACATTAAAGGAGTTGTTTATATTGAAACTAGAAATTTTCTCAATTACATTCAGATATTTTTCACTGAGTACTTGATACAAATTGGAAATACCACAACATCATGAAATTCTAACTGAATTCAATATTTCTGAAATGCATTTATTATTTCTAATCATCAAAGTCTCCCTAATGACTTTAGACTTCTGACCACTTTACAACATGCAAAATTAAGAAAATGAGTTTTTTCGTAAAAGTCTTGTATTCCAAAGGCAGAGAAATCATGAGATTAAATCGTTTTCCATTTAGGAATATAAACAGACTTTTTCTTAATTTTTATTCCTTAGTGTTCTTATTTTTTTTAAGTGGTTAAGAGTTATCATTTTGAGCCACTTGAAATGATACTTATCATAGAGAAAACAATGTGTTAATAAATAAAATAATATGCTTTTTTATGTATTTCACCATTCTTGACATTCTTGGGAAAAAATGGTTGTTATTCTAAGAAATGATAATTTTTCCATATATTTTATAGAATCTTAATATATCAGAAATATCTATAATTCATTGTATTCTTTTATTGATTTTCACTATTTATTAATCTAAAAAATAAAAACAATATAATTGGAATTTTTGAGTATTTTCTATGTGTTGAGAATTTTTGGTTCTGTCAAGATTCCTGAAATGAGTTCCATTAGGTCCATTTAAAATGTGGAGAATCTCAGATATAGAAAGACAAATTTCCTTGCTAATTTCAAATAATGACAATGTTAAAACCCAGTCAAAGTAATGAGTCCCCAAATCTTCATGGATGTACACTGATTCTGTGAGTGCCATTTGCAAACAAATGAATTTCAGATTCTGACAGCTTCTAAATTATGTTAATGAAGTAAAAAGAGAAGGGGGATTTTCCTTTACTCGCACACAATTATGTATCCTCAACTTCAAAGAACCAGTATTTTTGAAACAAGTTAAAATCGTCAACCAAGTAAAAGAAAAAGAAAGTTGATATTCATTTTTTTGCTTCTTTAACTCCTTTTATTAACACACAAAGCACTAGTCAATATATAATATGTGATTAAGTTTATAAATAATCAAAAACTGAAATTGTAAGGATTTTCTCCATGTATTTATAACATCTGGTTTCAATTAGGATGTACAATATTCATATGAAAAAGTCCTTAAAATTACAAAACTTTTGCCATGTCATGGCTTTTGAAAACAGAATATGAAACAAAGATATTAAGTAATTATTTATATGGACTTCGTTTTGGTTTCAGTGTTTACAGTAAGTGTACCTGTGAGATAAGTGAAAAAATTGCATTTTAATTTCTTTGTTACACTTTTTGTAACACAAGAGTTTCTCCTGTACACAATGGCTTAAACAAACAATAGCAAAAATGATGAAACTACTAATCAAGCATTTGGAAAAGGACATTAATTATGTTTAGGTTGTAGGAAAAATGAGAAAACATTTCGTATCTTGGGAAAACTGTCTGTTTTAGAAATATGTAAGTTTTGGGCCAGGGTTTGGCACAGCGGCACAGGCACCTGCCTAGCAAGCGTGAGGTTGTGAGTTTGATCCCTGGTACCAATAATAATAATAATAATAAAAATATATAAGTTTTTTAGGATACCTCAAAATTTGTGCTGATCTTCATAACAAGAAGAGAAATAGAAATATATATAGTCATTTTACTCTTTAAAATAACCAAATTAAAAACTAAAAACAAGCAAATATATGGTTTTAAAACCAATGTGCCTTTTTTATATTTTAAAAAGTTGAGCAGCATGAATATAAATTAAAATATAAGTAGTTGGTTTTTCACTTCCTTCATTTCTCTTTTAAATGAATATGCAAAGTACTCAAAATATAATGTTGGATAATTTCATGTACTCTTTCTTCATCTAAAGAAACGTTTTTCATACAAATTTTGTTTTTGTTCTAAAAACTCCATTGCCAATATAAAACTCCAAGATAAACTGGTCTGTAGGAATAAATTACTTAGCATTACTTTGGAACATATTTTTATTTAACAGAAAATCCTTAATAGTATTTGTCAAAAGATACAAATAGGTATCAATGGAAATAGAAACCTTCAAAGTATTATCCATACCAACAGCAAAATGGTCAACCATAATTATCTCATTCAAATATATTGATTCTATTATTAATGAAAGACATTTAAATTCAGGTATTAAATAAGTGCAGATGTCTTTGCTTTCAGTATTCTTTCTGTCTCATCCAATAGGTAATACTCTGCCGTTCAAAGTTTCAATTTAAATGTCATTGCCTTAAGCGATACTTTATTCACTATTGCCATCAATTCCCTCCAATTCCCAGTATGGGTAGCTCCTCACTTATTTCTCTCTTAATTTGCTTCACTTATTTATTTGCACTCACTATTGTTGAAATTTAACAATCAGGCAAGTATTTGTTCACTCTGTGTCTCCTGTGTAGATTATAAGTCCTAGGAGAAAAGAAGCTCTCATCTTTATTTATTACTTTAAAAAGTATTTGATTCTCATTAAATTTTTTTTTTAATAAAGATCCAAGAAACTGAAAAAGAAATCATTTGAGAAGACCTAACCAAGATTATTAGTGCACAAGTTGAGGGATTGCCAGGTAAATAACAGATGCAGATACAACTTTAGTTTCATGTATAACTAATTACTGTGAGGATAATAATGCACCTCCTTCTTTGATCTTTAATCCATTCTCATAATGTGGCCAATGCAATCTTCCAGAAACTACTAGGTGAATTAGTGTCTCAGTCTTGTTTTGTCTCTTCTTGTCTTTCCCTATCTTTCAGTAGATAGTTTTGATTCGTTTTGCTTTGTTTATTTATGTTTATTTATTTTTCCCTCACAATAATTCTTCACATTTGACTGAGTGAATTCTTTGACTCATTTTCTAGCTATGTAATTTATTTTCACTAAGAATATAAACTCAGCATTACAGAAATTATAATATTTGAAAACTTTTCCTTTGGTTTTCCATGTAACTTATTTAAATTTAAGTTTTGAATCCTTATTATTTTAGGAAACAGAAACATTTCCTTGGTCAGCGTAGCAATTCAAAAAGTCTCTTCCTTATAGTTGTACAGAGGTTGTTGGTAGAGATTGGGAATGAGGAAGATACATATAAAGTTGGAGATGCATTATTTTTTTGTGAGCCTTAGTCCTCCCTGGTTCCATGGATTATCTCCACTGGCTTTCCAATTTTATGATTCATGTTATCTTTGTGATAGTATCTCTTTTGTTCTTCAGAGGGATCTTATATATCATTGTCATGTCACAGATTGTGGGTCATTCTGCATAGCACAAGTAATATTCTTTTGTCCTATTCTAGCTTTAGAAAAGCGCCACAAAACAAGGGCCATGTGTATCATTTCTCTGAGATACTGGCACCTGTTAATTCCTTGCTTTCTTCCTGATGTATCATCCTCACTAAAGCTTCATCTGTTGTTAGGATGGTAGGACCTGGTTTAGAAGTATAATCTCCCCAAATGAATGGCTGATAATATTCCACTGTGTGTCTAAAACAAATTTTCCTTTTTCCATTCTTTTATTGAAGAATTTAAAGGTTGCTTCAGAGTACATCTGTTGGTTTACTATAAAATATAGTATGATGCCTTTAACTTTTTATTGAATATACACAGGAAGTTATAGCTGAATCAAATGAAATCTTTATTTTAGCAATTTGAGAACCTATTTACTGATAGCCATAATGATTGCTCTATTTTATATTTCCCCCCATTAATGCAGGAGTGTTCTCCCCAAACCCACAGCTCTTGACAGTATTTTTTTTCCTTTCTGTGTTCTTTATGATAGTCATTTTGACTGGAAGCATTATTGTATCCATATTTTCTTAACTGAATTTTTTAAAAGATAATATAAATGTATATTCACATATACATATCCAAACCTTGTGCATGCACAAATTCATAAGCACATCCGTGGTCAGCTGGATTACACTATTAAGAGATGTATAAATTAACAGTTTATGATTCATTATATACTGAAAAATTCAAATCTTTACCTTCAACTCAAAATATTGAAACAAGGATTACCACTGCTAAGAGAGAAAATAGGTGTGATGTAGAGCTAGTCATTATTTTAAATTTTTATCATGACAAAACTCATAAAACTAGCAAAAGCAAGTGATCAACCAAAAATAAATTAATTAATTAAATAAACAAAAACTTCGGATAAGTGTTGATCGACAGTGACCATCTCCACTGCTAGTTGAAAAAAAATTTCGAAATATTTTTTTCTCCAAAGTGCCTGCTAACAAATACTACAAAGAATATCAAAGAAGGTTTGCAAGGTTTAAAAAACTATAAAGATTGAGTTTCTTATAATTTGTGAGTATTTTTATTCCTGCCTATGAAAAACACAAAATAAACAAATTTGCTTTGAAATACTGTTTTAAGTATATAACATATTTCAATTTCTTTCTTTCTTTCTTTCTTTTCTTCTTTCTTTCTTTCTTTCTTTCTTTCTTTCTTTCTTTCTTTCTTTCTTTCTTCCTTTCTTATTTTTGATGCTGTGGATGGAGCTCAGGTTGTAAGGACATGCCTTACTACTGAGATACAGCCTCAATCCACAAATTGACTTTTTTTTAAATATAGGCTCTCATGTGTAGTCCAAGCTGGCCTTGAAGTCACTATGTAGCCCAGGCTGGCTCCAAACTCATAGTGACCCTCTTGCCTCCCCCTCCCAAGTGCCAGAATTGCCAACAATGGACACCACACCTGGCTTGCGCTCTTGTCTTTCTCTAATATCCAACATCGCTTTCCCCAACTCTGAAAGTATACTTTCTAGTTTTATTCCAACTACTTTTTTTCTATGTAATTTTGTACTGCTTTTGTAGAAGAAAATACGCACTATTTTAACTTTCTGAGATTGATTTATTTCACTTAATATTCTGGTCTCTAATTCCATCTAATTTCCTGCCAATAACATGACTTTCTTATTTGTTTTGCTTGATAATATTTCATTGTGTATACATAACACACAAAAAAGTTACATCCTTAAACAAGATCATTTTCTCTAGACATGTGACTTTGGATGCTGCAATCAAACAGTAATTAACATTTCCATAATTAATGCCCTCATAGAATGGCTAGCAAATTAGCCACTTGAAATCTTACTTTCCTTATAACAGCATCAACTTTTTAATTTTTATGAAACAGTCTGGTCTTCAATCTTTGTATATGATATGGATGATGATTAATTTTTAAGTTCTTATAAGATAAATAAATGAATTAAATCCTGGAAAAATGAAAAGGGCATGAAGGGAGGGGAGAAAAAGATAAGAATCAAAATGTTTCATATACCTGTACCAATTCCCTACAATCATCATACATGGCAAGATGTAGTAATAAAATTAAAAAAAAAAAAACATACTGATGTCCAGTAAGCCCATTTTGTGATATTTGACACCATTTTTTCATTCAGGAATTTCAAATCACAACTACAATGAGATACCATTTCATATCCTTTAGTATGACCTTCATTTAAAAAAAATAGAAAATTAGCAAAACGAAGATGATGGTTCTACCATATCTGGGAGGTCAGTCAGTGCACCACGTGGTCCTGAAGTCCACTGTCATACCCCATTCAGGGAGAAAGATAAATTATAACCTTGCATTTCTATTCAACACAACTGCTAGTTCCTTTTGCAACACTATTCAACTGTTGAAGTCAAATAGTGTTACCTTCTGGCCAGAGCATAGACAATTGATCATAGCCAAGCCAGATCATAGATAATTGCAACGTTCTTCCAACATTTCAGCCTAATTTTAGATTCACCCAAAGGTGTTACTTGATAGCAGAACCTAGAAAATTATCCCTCTCTGTGAGGAGCCATTTTTGGAGGTGTGCCCTGCCGCAAGGCCTAGATGGAAGAGCAGAAGCCTGAGCAGATTACCCCGCCCGTCGAGTAGGCCAAGATGGCCCCGGTTTCCGACTTCCGGGTATTTCGCTTTGCAGTGTCTGCCTGGCTGCGGATGATGCTAACCAATGAAAATGTACCCCCCGAGATGATCTGATTGGAGGATGAATCAGTATTTATGTGGGTTCCCGCCTTGCGGGGAAGGAGAAGCAC
>RJWM01036261.1:0-17565 GCA_004363535.1 Dasyprocta punctata | reverse complement strand
ATACACTTTACACACTTCTCATGCTGTCAGAAGTTAAAACAAGAAGCAAAATTTTCATTCCATGCAAATTTGCAGCAGATACATTTTCTGATGCTATTGTTATTGCTGATTGTACTACTAGCCAACGTGACATAATTGTTCTAATCAGTTGTTTATCCTGGTATGCCAAGACTTAGATTGCCTAATGGTCATAAAAAATACTACAGGCCAGTGCCAAAGAACCAGGGGTTAGGCCAAATAAGCAGCAACTTCTCAACCCCAATAAATTGAAGAGGTAGGATCTTGCAATACACTTAAAATCCAAAAGCCAGCTATACCTGGAAGTCATCTCTGAGAAGTAGTCATTTCCTAATGGTTCTAAATACCAGCAATAAACCTACTTACCATATGCAATTTGCAATCTTCAATACAGGAATTAAACTTTAAAAAATAGAAAATGAGAAAACACTTAAGCAAGATGCAATCCCAGACTTCCACCTCACCCAAAGGCAAATCCAGGCCAGTGAGATGGAAGAATTCAAAAGTCACCCACCTGGATGCTCTAAAGTAGTAACAGTAGAAATAACAAAGGAGATGAATGCAGCTCTAGAAAAAAATCAAATCAGATATAATTCCTCAGATAACTACAGAGATGGTGACCACAATGAAAGATACAGGTAGTGACTATAGAGCAGATACAGATTTAAAAAAAAAAATAGAGGAGCTTAGAAAAAATGATGGAAACAATGAATGCCCAACATAGGAAAGAAATGGATTCTGTGAAACAGATTCAAACAGATATACAGGAGATCGAAAATTTCATTGAAAGTATATGCAGTAGAATGAGCTAATGTGAAGAAGAATGTCATGTATAGAAGATAAGATTGTGTTAGCGATCAGGAAAAGAAAGATTTCTTACAAATACAAAGGGACCACAAAAAATCAAATGAACAGCTGCAAGATGATACAAAGAAGAATAACACAAATTGATTGGAGTCAATGAAAAAAAGATGATAGCGCAAATGACATAAAAAAACTATTCACAGAAGTAATGGCAGAAAACGTCTCAAGCAGAAAAAATGAATTTGACATACAGATAAGTCAGCCATGTAGAACTCCAATTAGCCATGATTAAAACAAATCTACACCAAGGCAAACAATATCCAGGATTCCAGAAATTCAACAGAATAGAATACTAAAAACTGTAAGAGAAAAGAAACAAATCATCTATAAAGGAAAGCCCACCAGAATCACAGCTGACTTCTCAACACAATTCTCAAGTCAAGGAGCATTTGAAGTACTTCAAGCCCTAAAAGAAAATAACCTCCAACCTAGATTGATGTACCTCAAAAAAACTTGAGAAATATAAGATATTTTCATGACAAAGAATGCCTGAAGAAATTCATGACTACCAAATCAACACTCCAAAATGTTGTGAAGGACATTCTTTTTTTTTTTTTTTTGTGGCACCGGGAATTGAACTCACAACCTTGTGCCTGTCAGACAGGCACTTAAGTCACTGAGCCAAACTCCCAGCCCTCGATTTTTGAGGCAGGGTCGCACTGTGTAGCTCAGGCCAGCCTTGTGCTCACGTTGTAGCCCAAGCCAGCCTCGAACTCACAATGCTCCTCCTACCTCAGCCTCCCAAGTGCTGGGATTAAAGGCGCTGAAGGACATTCTAGAAAGAGATAAAAAGGATTACAACTCCATGAACCCCAACAGAATGAACTCACCAGGCAAGGCAAGCAATTAAACAGGAAAAAAGGGAACCAACCACAGGAAAATAACATGACAGGGATAAATCAGCACATATCAGTTATAATCATTAATGTCAATTCACCAATCAAAAGAAACAGACTGGCAGAATGGATCAAGGAGCAAGATCCAATATGCTACATATAAGAAACACATTTCAAAAAAAGAAACACATTTAATTCAAAAAGAAATTCATAGACTGAAAGTCAAATGATGGAGAACAATACTCTATGTGACAGAAACCCAGAAAGAGGCAGGGATAGCTATTCTGTTTTCAGACAAAGTGATTTTCAAGCCAACCCTGATTAAAAGAGACAAAGAAGGTTGCTACATCCTTGTAAATGGAATAATCCAAGAGGAAGAGATAATGATCATAAATATATATGCACCAAATATGGGCGCACCCAACTATATAAAACAGTTACTAATGGACATGAAAAATCAAATAAGTATAATATAATTTTAATGAGAGACATCAGTATCCCACTGTCACAGACAGATAAACTAGAAGAAAAAAATCAACAAAGAAATATCAGAACTGTACCAAACTTTTAGCAGATGCCTACAAAGTGTTCCACCCCACAATATCAGAATACACACTCTTCTCAGTTGCACATGGCATATTCTCTGAAATAAATAAAGCTCATAGCTTAAGTAAATTCAAAGGAATTGAAGTGATCTCATGTATATTATCAGACCTAGTGCAATGAAATTGGAAATCAATGGCAAAAGAAACCACAAGAACTTTATAGGGGGCCAGGGATATAGCTCAGTGACACAGTACCTGCCTGACAAGTGCAAGGTCCTAACTTCGGTTCCCAGTAGCAAAAAATAAAAAAATAAAAAAATAACTTTATAAACACATGGAAATTAAATAACACCCTTCTGAACAACCAATGGGTCAGAGATGAAGTTCAAGAAGAAATTAGACAGTTTCATGGCCAGGCCTGGTGGCACACATTTGTAATTCCAGCACTCTGGAAACTGAGGCAGGAGGCTCCTCATGAGTTTGAGGTCAGCCCAGGCTACATAGTGAGTTCAAAACTGGCCTGAACTATACAGCAAGATACTGTCTCAAAAAAGAAAAGAAAAAATAAAAGAAAAAGGAAGAAAGGAAGAAAGAAAAAATTAAACAGTTTCTACAATTAAATGAACTGCCAATATAACATACCACATGCAGGAACTTATGGAACTCAATGAAAACAGTCCTAGAAGGGATATTTATAACATTGAATTTCCATACCAGAAAAACAGAATGCACTCAAATAACCTAATGTTGCACTTCAAACTTCTAGAAAAAGGGAAGTCAAGCCCAAAGCTCATACAAGGAAGGAAATTATAAAGATCAGAGCAGAAATTAATGCAATGGAGACAAAGAAAACAATACAAAGAATCAATGAATCAAAGAGTTGGTTCTTTGAAAGAATAAATAAAATCAGCAAACTCTTAGCCAACCTTATCAAAAAAGTAAAGAAAGGACTCAAAGTCATGCAACTAAGAATGAAAATGGTGAAATTACAATGGATCCTGCAGAAATCCAGAAGATCATCTATACTTTCTTTGAAAACTTGTATTCTAGTAAGATGGAAAATGCAGAAGTGGAAAGATTCCTATATACATATGAATTATTAAAGCTGAATCAAGAAGATATAAAAATCCTAAATAAACCAAAATCAATCAATGAAATTGAAGATGTAATTAAAAACCTACCAACAAAGAAATGTCCAGGCCTTGACAGATTTACTGCTGAGTTCTATAAGAAATTTGGAGAAGACCTAATGCCCGTACTCCTCAAACTCTTTAATGAAATTGAGAGGGAAGCAACACTTTCAAATTCATTCCTGGAAGCAAGTATTGCCCTGATACCAAAACCAGAGAAGGACCCAAATAAGAAAGAGAAGTACAGGCTAACCTTCCTAATGACTATAGACACAAAAATCCTCAGTAATATGCTGACAAAATATTGAATGAAGTGAATCATATAGATTATACACCATGACCAAGTAGGATTCATTCTAGGGATACAGGGATGGGTTAACATATACAAATCAATAAATGTAATACACCATGTTAACGGAGCCATAGACAAAAATCATATCATCATCTCAATAGATGCAGGAAAAGCGTTTCACAAAGTCCAACACCCATTCATGGTAAAAACCCTATAGAAAATTGGAATAGAAGGTCTTTATTTCACTCTGACAAAAGCCACGTTTGACAAAACAATAGCTAACATCATACTAAATGGTCAAAAAGTGAAATCTTTCACTCTAAAATCAGGAACAAGACAAGGATAGCCACTGTCACCACTCTTATTTAATATAGTTCTGGAAACATCCAGAGCAATTAGACAAGAGAAAGAAATAAAAAGAATAAAGATAGAAAAAGAAGAGGTTAAATTATCATTATTTGCAAATGCCATGACACTCTGTATAGAAGACCCCAAAAACTCAACCAAAAGACTTCTAGATATAATAACCAAAATCAGTAGCACAGCTGGATACAAAGTCAACACTCAAAAATCAGTAGCATTCTTGTACACAAGTAACAAACTCAGAGAGAAATTAGGAAAACAACACCTTTCATGATCACATCCCCCAAAAATGAAATACCTATGATCAATCTAATGAAGGAAGTAAAAGACCTCCACATTGAAAACTACAGTACTGTGAAAATGGAGACTGAAGAGGACATCAGAAAATGAAAAGATATTCCTTGTTCTTCAGTAGCAAGAACCAATATAATGAAAATGACCGTACTTCCAAAATTGTTATACAGATTTAATGAATTTCGATCAAAATTCCCATAGTATATCTTGCAGAATTAGAGAAAGCAATCCTAAAATTATTTTGGAACCAGAAGAGACCTAGAATAGCAAAAGCAATTCTGAGCAACAAAGGCAAAGCAGGGGGATCACAATCCCTGACTTGAAATTGTATTACAAATCTACTCTGATGAAAACAGGATGGTACAGGCAAAAAAACTGATCCAAGTATCAATGGAACAGATCAGAAGATGAAGAAATGACTCCAGACATACTCAGCCACCTTATCTTTGACAAAAGAGCCAAATACCTTCACTGGAAGAAAGATAACCTGTTTAACAAATGGTGCTGGAAACACTGGCTTTTCACATGCTGAAGATTAACACTAGACCCCTATCTTTCATCAAGCACTAAACTAAAATCAAAATGGATCAAAGATCTAAACATTAAAACAGAAACACTAAATTTGCTGGAAGATAGAATAGGTAGAAATCTTGAAGGCATTAGTGTAGGCAAAGACATTATGAACAAACCCTGATTGCACAGGAAATATCACAAAGAATCAATTACTGGGATCTCATCTTATTAAAAACTTTTGCACACCAAAAGAAACTACCAACAGAGTGAAAAGACAACCCACAGTGTAGGAAAAAAATTTGTCAGTTGTTCCTCAAAAGACTAATATCTAGAAAATATACAGAACTCAAACAAAAATCATACCCCCCCCAATTTAAAGACCCAATCCAAAAATGGGCATCTGAAATGGACAGACATTTCTCAGATGAAGAAGTAGAAACTGCAAAGAAATATATGAAAAAATGTTCAACATCACTGATCATTTGAGAGATACAAATTAAAAAGTCAGACGTTCATACTTTACATTGAATTTTTCATCTCTTTTGTCTGTGCATGCTTTCTTTTCATATGTTCTAATTATTTTCCAAAGTGTTCATTCACATCTTATATTGCTTTACTTAGTTCATTGTCTGTTTCTTCTTTAAGGTCATCGAATTTATTTTGGCAAAGTGCTTCATCTGTTTAATGAAATCTTTTTCAGCTTGCTAAACATCTTATTCATTTACTTATGTTTCTTTGTTATCTCTTCAAACATTCTGTCCATTTGGTTTGTGAATTCTTTGCTTATAGCTTTCTCTATTTCAGTGTCTATAATATCTGCTTTAGAGGATTTTGGGGAGGATACAAAAGTTGTAGGGTCATGGAGACTTCCATGTAGATATCAAAGGAGGGCTTGAGAGCTAGATGATGTGACAAGGTCTGAGATTCTACGGGCAGCCCCTGAGAGAGTTTTGTATGAATTTGTGAGCATGAAGCAAAAGCTACAGGGGAGACCCCGGGAAGTTAGAGATGGCAGCAATGCAGAAAACTGCAGGCTGTAAGCAGACCTACTCAGAGAAAGAAAGAGACAGAGACAGAGACAGTGACAGAGACAGCCACAGCCCATTTGGGCTGCAACAAACAAGGTCACAGGGGCAGGGCTAGTCAAGTCTTTAGGAGATCACATGTCATTATTATGTGCCCCCAAATACCAGACAGGGAGAAACAGGACGTAGCATTTGCCCACTGGATTTCAGTCTTGCTTTAGACCCATCTTTCCCTTCTATGCCTTCATTCCTCCCACTTGGAGGAAATGTTTACCCTGTGGCATTTTATCTTGGCAGTATATAACCTGATTTTTTATTTTCATTGGGACTCACAGCTAAGAGTTTGCCTTGAGTCTGAGAGGAGACTCTGGACTTTTGAGAAATACTGCAACTGTTGAAACTTTTAGGACGCTAAGAGATGGACTGACTGCAGTTTTCCCAGTGAGATGGACATGGGCCTTTGGGGGTTGAGGTGGAAGTTAAGCTTTGGACTTGGAATGTCCCCCAGTAGAATTCATGTGCTAAAAGTTTGGTTGCCTGCCAATGGGCTTTTGGGGAAGTGATTAAATCATGAGGATTCTAACTTCATCAGGTGAATTAACCCCTGATAAGATCATAATTTCACAGCATTATTGGGAGGTGATGGATTAAAGCATTCAATACAAGCCACATGAAAATTCCAATCACTTTTTTTTTGGTAAAAATGGAAAAGCTAATGTTCAAATTCATCTGAAGTCACAGAATAAACTTACCTTGATAAAGAAAACCCCAGTTGGAGGATTCACATTTCCTAAATTTCAAAATATACTACAGACAGAAATATATCTGTTGTAATCAAAACACAATGGTACTGACATAAGGATAGAAATGTTAGACAAATGTAATACAACTGAAACAATCATGATGGATGATAACCATCCAGTAACCAAAACACAGAAACAGCTCTTACAGTTTAACAAAAGATAATCCAATTAACAATTGGAGAAAGGACTTAAATAGACATTTATCAAGAGAAGATATATAAAGATCCAACAGTATGTGAAAAGATGCTCAACATCAAAAGTTATTAGAAAAATGCAGATCATAATCACAGTGAGATTTCACTTCATAGTTACTAGGTTGGCCATAATATAAGAAAAATAACAACTGCTGATGAGGTATGAAGAAATAGAAACGCTTCTGCCAGGCATGGTGGTACATACCTGTAATATCCGCACTTGGGTGGCTGAGGCAGGAGTATTGTTGTGAATTTGAGGCCAGCCTGGATTACATAGTGAGAACAAGGCCAGCATGAATTACATAGTGAGACCCAGTCTCAAAAGGAAAAAAAAAAAAAAGAGAAGAAAAAGAAACCCTTGTACATGAGAATGTGAAATGCCATAGCTACTGTGGAAGTCTGTTGATGGTTTCTCAAAAAGTTAAATGTGTAATTATCATATGATCTAGAAATTCCACTTCTAGTTACAAATCCAATAAAAATGAGTCATGTGTCCTTAAGGATGGAAAATATATCACATTAGATAAAACCCTTCAGGGAAAGTGGAATGTAACTACGAACTCAAAAAGGGGAAGGTCACCACATCCTGTAATCACAGCACTTGGGAGGTGGAGGCAGGATTGCTGTGAAATTGAGGCCAGCTTGAGCTACAAAGTGAGTTCAGGGCCAGCTTGAACTGCATAGCAAAACCCTATTTTCAAACGACAAAAAAAGAGGGGGAGGGGATTTTTTAAAACTTTCTGAATAATAAGAAACAACTTAGTCACTTTTTTTTTTTTTTTTTTTGAGACAGGGTCTCACTTTGTAGTTCAGGTTGGTTCTGAACTCTCTAGTTAGTTCAGGCTGGCTTCCATCTTGTGGCGCTCTTCCTGCCTCAGCCTTCCCAGTGCTGGGATTACAGGCCTGTGCCACCACGCCCACCTTAGTCACACGTTTTATTTTTTTTAATTTAATTTAATTTAACTTTTGTCTTTTTGAGACAGTGTCTCACTATACAGTTCACGCTGGCCTTGAGCTCACTTTGTTGCCCAGGCTGGTCTCGAATTTGCTACGATACTCCTGCCTCAGCCTCCTGAGTGCTGGGATTACAGGCATGCGCCACCACGCCCGGCTAGTCAAACATTTTAAAAGACATGTGCTATTTAGATTCCATTTGACATGTTTTAAAGATTGTTACAGATACAGCCAGAAATTCCTTAAAGCTGTAAAAACAAATTTTATTCAATAACTACTGACCATATGGGAAAGAGTTGAGCTGCTTTCTGATTTGTGCAGAGGTGCCTGGGTGTCTCAAAGAGAGACTGAGGCAGTAAGAACTTAACAATGACAAAAGGGTTGATCGCTGTACACGCGGGCAGTCGGTCATGAAGCTAGGATTCCATTACCCCGCAAAGACTGACACAGTTACTGTACCTCCGCTGGTTGTATTTCAAAAGAAAGGCACTCAGGTCTTCCAGAATGTCTCTCTACTGAGCTGTAAGAGATCTACAGCTTCAACTGGAAGCCCTTTTTATTTTTATTTATTTATTTATTTATTTGGTACCGGGGATCAAACTCACGACCTCAAGCTTGCCAGGCAGGCGCTTTTTATTTTTATTTATTTATTTTTTTGGTACCGGGGACCGAACTCACAACCTCGAGCTTGCCAGGCAGGCGCTTGTGCCACTGAGCTAAACCCCAGGCCCCTAAGCTCTTTTTATTAAAGGCTCTAGGAAAGGAAGCTCAGAAGCCTGCTGGCCGACTAACGGTTGGTTCTGGCTGGGGTTGTCCCGATGGGAGTCGCAGGCTCGCGTCTCCGGGGCGCGGGAGCCCACTGAGTCTTGCGCCGAGACTTCTGCAGTGCAGTTCTCGGGAGCAACACAATTCCTTTGTTCTTTGGTACCTGCACTGATAGCTCTCCAGACGTTGAATTCTTTGGACCTATTTACACTTCAGGAGCAATGTTCCAGCGAAAGGGAACAGTTCGCACGTTCTTTGAGGGCCGCAAGAGTGGCCAAAGTTTGAAGCCGTACAACATATCCAATTTCCTCTTGGGAAGCTGATTCGCGAGCTACTGTCAATTTTTCTAAAAGTGAGAACTAAACTCCCCACAGTCTTCACTTCCGCTCGACTCAAGCCTGCACCACAAAGAGGCAACGACCCCGATTTCGCTCCTAGAGCGGAGACGGAAGTTCTCGGGGCGGGGCCTCGGGCGAGTTCCGGCCGCGGTTTGCCGGCTGCCGTGCGGGCTTTGTGGGGAACTGTGGGCTTTGTCGGTGGCCTGTGGGGCTGTTGGTGGGTCCGGCGTCAAGCCTTCGCAGTGTTCTCGCCACTGGGTACCGGGTGAGTGGCGTGTTACGGGCGGGTGGAGGCCTGAGTCTTGCTGGCCGTGCTTGCGTTTTGCCGGTGGCCCCAGCGTATCGCCCCGTCAGGGCTTGGAGCCTGCGTCTTTCTTCCCAGAGCTCCGAGTGGTAACTACCCGGCTCCACCCCGGGTTGTCTGGACTCCTCGCGGCCCGCAGGGCTTGCACACCCTGGCCGCCGCGCCCGCAGCTCCGACTTCCGTGTGGCGGTGTTGAAGCCTCTGAGCCGCTGTCGGGCTGCTGCCCAGGTGTGTGTGACGCTGACTCGGGCGTCGCTTGCAGTTCTCCGACCCTGCATAGGCTTGCCGCCTCCGTGCTCAGGATCTGCAGCACCCACACTACCGTGCTGCTGTGGCAGAAGCTCAAGAAGGAGGTGTGACGAGCAAAGCCTGTTCTAGAGCTTAGGCCTGACGGAGAATTACCAGAGGAGACGAGGTGGTCAGTTATGCTGCCCTAGCTTTTCCCTGAAGCTTCCTTTTCCCTAGAATTCTATGAATCTTACCGTCGTCTCTTTGCTGATGCCAGAGATGTTTTTCCCCCTTTACACTTCAGCTGTATCACGGTTAAGGATGCTCAGGTCTTAAGCATGCCAGAGGTTTCAAAGGGTGTTAACTGAGGGCGGGTGCTGAGCTCAGACCATCTGTCTGTCTGTAGAGCTCATACTTGAAGCTGCCCTGCAGTACTCGTAAACCTCTCGTTCCTCTGAGGTCTAGTATCCATGGCTGAGAGAAATAAATGTCTTCTGCCAGCCTAGGATCTGGTAGATATCCATTGTTCTGAGTCTTTAGGCAGTACCTCATTTTGTCCCCGTGTCCCTGTGAGGGATGTGACATTATACAGAATCTTAATACCTGCTGTAAATTTACAGAAATTATAGAGAGAGACTCCACAATCTTTTGGGCTTTTACTGGAGTTCTGAGGTTGGATTCCTGATTTTCCTGGAATGGTCTTGGTGATGATAAGGGGATAGAGCAGAACTGGGAAGGCCCTGACAACACTCATGAGCTCAGCTGGAGACTGAAGAAGAGGTAGGGAAGTAGTGATGGTAGAACAGGGTGGCACCAGTGAAACAGTTCACGAAGCCCTGAGTGCTGCCCTAAGTTATGGAAGATGGCAGGTAAAAGCCTACTGGGATTATTAGGAAAAGAAAACTCTCATCAGTGCCCTTGGGGGAGGCCTAAGAGCAGCTGCTGGAGTTAGAAGCCAGATGACCTGGGAGGAGGGTTAGCCTGCACCTGGAACTGATGATTGAATCCAGGGGCTTTGCACTGAGCTAAAACCCCAGCCCTTACTGATTTTTTTTTTTTTTTAATTTTGAGACAGTCTTGCTAAGCGACCCTGCATGGACTCAAACTTCTGATCCTGTTGTCTCAGTCTCCCAGAGTACTGGCTTTGCATGTATCACCATGCCCAGTGAGCTGGTTTCACTTCTGTTTTACCTTAAGCAAGTCACCTCCCAGATCCTCTTAGGTGGTTGTAAAGAGAACATGATAAGACTTAACACACCTTGCCTAGTGTCTGACATATAATGCTCAGATGCCTCCATGACTGCAGTGGCAAGTGCACGGGCTTCTGATGGGGCTGTCTAGCTCTGCTTTTGTTTTTTTAAGGGTGAAACTCAGCAAACCTACCTTCCTTCTCTTCTTTAGGACTTAAGCAACAG
Organism: Dasyprocta punctata; assembly: GCA_004363535.1. Taxonomy (NCBI): domain Eukaryota; kingdom Metazoa; phylum Chordata; class Mammalia; order Rodentia; family Dasyproctidae; genus Dasyprocta; species Dasyprocta punctata. The sequence continues at coordinate 6,684 of RJWM01036261.1, read as the reverse complement.
ATGGTGACTGGCTTAGAGCCAAGGCTGGAATGTCCCTTTACGAGTATGGATGCAAAAGCTGAGCTTCTAGTGCTATAGGAGCTTCCCAGAATGAGTGCTGCTGATGCACAGCTTTGAGCGTGCACTTAGACTATTCCATTTACGTTTTTTTCTCAGCAGATTCCATATTTTATTGTAGAAAAGGATCATATGGGACCAGAAACCTGGCGTAGTTTTATTCACTGAAATTATTTTAAATAAAAAGTATTGCTATAATTGTATTTATATTCATAGAACAAGGAGCTAAGCAGAAATATAAGATTTCTGATTTTAACTGAGTGTGATAACACATTGCTGTAATCCCAGCACTCAGAACTGTAGCTCAGTGTGTAGATCCTGGGTTCAATTCCCAGTCCTGATCCCCCCACCCACTGCAGTTACTAATTTTGAGACAGAAGTTTTTCTTTTTTCAATAATGATTTTATTGTTGATTCGTTTGGCAGTGCTAGGGATCAAATTCAGCCTTGTGCATACTAGACAAGGAATCTACCACCGAGCTACATCCCAGCCTCAAGACAAATGATTCTTCAAAGCAGGAAATATTCTCTTTTGCAGGGGAGGGTGCATAGGGTCTCACTTTGTTGTGCAGGTTGGCATTGAACTCACGGTGCTCTTCTTGCCTCAGTCTCTGAGTGCTGGGATTACAGGCATGTGCCACCATGTCCAGCAGGAATATTCTATTTTAAACACTTACTCTAAAGTTTAAAAAAGTGTATATAGAAACCATTCAGAGGCACACAAATGATTTTAAACTGTATTCTAAACAGATGCAAGCTTGTTTGCAGGTACTATCCTTTAAAAAATAAAAAACAGCTGGGAGCAATGGCATATACATGTAATTCCAGCTATTCAGAAGGCCAAGACTGGATGATTATAAATTCAAGACCAACCTGGGCAATTTAAACAAGGCCCTGTCTCAAGAATAGCATAAAGAGCCTAGTGTGGTAGTGTAGTCCTGTCATCCCAGCACCTGTGAGGCTGAGGCATGAGGGTTGGAAGACTGGCATGAGTTTGAAACCAGTTTGCACTACAAAGTGAGAGCCTGTCTCCAGAAAAAAATAAAAAAGAAAAAGAATAAAAAGAATTGGAGATTATATCTCAGTGCACTTGCACTTGCCTAGTAGAGCACTTCCCAATCCTCAGTACTGCAAAGGGGAAAAAAGTTATTAGGTATCACTAACTTCCAAAACAAGAGAATGTACCTCCACCTCACTCTCAGCCTTTCCTTTTTATTTATTTTTGGTTTTTTTGAAACAGTGTCTCGCTTTGTAGTTCAGACTGACCTTGAACTAGCTAACCCAAGCTGGTTCACCAGTAAGGCATGCGAGGAGCAGAAGTTCACCTCCTTCTAGCCAGAGACTAGGTTGGAAGGATTGGACTTCTTCAGACTGAATGCCAGTTTGATGCCCACTGGTTGGTAGTCTGTGTGGCTTCCATGTCTCCTCATGGGTCTTTCCCTGCTTAAAACTTAAGACTTTGGGGAGCAGAGCAGCATGTAAACCCCTTACAAGCTGGCTTGTAAGAGGAGTAGGATGCCTACTTGAGCTGAAAAGCCTAGCTATTGTCCTAAGCATTTAATACTGCCAACTCATCACCTGGGGATGGATGCTGACTTCGATGTGGTGGGGGAAAGGAGAGCTTTACAAGAGTTTGAGTAGGAAAAAAATTAGATTTATGCCTTTTAAGGGTCATTGTGCTGGCTATGAGGAAGAGTTAGAGAAAAGAGAAATGGAGGCAGGTTCAGGGGCCTCTGTCAAGAAATGATGGTGGAAGGTATATTGAAAGTCTGTGTGAAGGCTCAGCTTACAGGTCTGACAATGAGTTGCATATGGAGTATAAACAAAGAAAAGTGATACAAGGACTGTTGCAATAATTGTGACCTGAGCAAAAGGGATGTTAAAGTTCTTACTATAGAGTGGCAAACTCAGGGAAGAAAATCAGAAGTTTTAACACATTAGGTTTGAAAAGCTTCAGAGACTATCCAGGTGAAGGTATTGTGATTAGAGCTAGTCAAGGGTAGAAGTTAGGAAGATGGCTAAACTACAGGTAGAGTGCATATTTCAGCAGTGGAGTCCATCTGTCTGCTAAAATGGGCATGCTCACCTCCAGAGTGAATGGGGATAGAAAGTGGTACACGGCAGAGCTCTGGTGTCATCAGCCAATACCCTGAGGGAGTGGTCAGTGAAGAAGGGAGAGCTGATACGCTGAGGGAGTGGACAGTGAAGAAAGGAGAGAGCCTGAAGAGGTTGTCCCAGAAACCCATTGAAAAGGTGACTCAGAAGAGGGGGAGTCATGGCGATCAGCCTCTGCCGGTAGCTGAGTTGGGTGGGGCGCTATGACTTGCCCAGCTGGGTGACATGATGGACTACTGGGGTGTAAGTCTGACTAAAGTAGATTTAAAGATGTAAAGGCGATGAAAAAACAAGTCCAGTGACCCTAAGAAGTGAGGGTTTTTGTTTAAAATTTTTCAAAACATTCTTTGTTTTGTTTTATGGTACTTGGGATCAAGTCCAGAGGTTTGGGCAAGTGAAGCAAACACTACTACTGAGTTCCACCTCCAGCTCTATTTCTTTTTGAGACTGGGTCTCACTGTGTTACCCAAACTGGCCTTGAACTCATAAGCTCAAGTGATCCTCCTACTCAAGCCTCCCCAGTAGCTGGGACCGCAGGCATGCCGCAGAGTTAGATTTGTAGGTGGGGGAAGTGCTAGCATTGCTGTATGTGATGGATCTTGGGCTGCCAAGAGGGAAAGGAGCTCATGATTTCATAGAGGGAGTGAATGGTGGCAAGAGGAACTGGGAGGGGAGTGGTCTAAACCAGAGGGACAATTTAACTCAACAGAAGGGAGAGCAGATGGGTTCAAATGTAAGTAGATGTGGGGAAGTGGACATTTCTGTCTCACCACTTCTGTTTTCTCATCGAAACTTGAAGTGAAGTCACAAGCTGAGGGGCAGGTGGGGATGTTGCTCATTTAAAACCTTTTATTTATTTATTTTTATTTATTTATTTTTTTGTGGCACCAGGGATTGAACTCACAACCTCGCGCCTGCCAGACAGGTACTTAAGCCACGAGCCAAACTCCCAGCCCTGATGTCACTCATTTAAAGAGAGGAAAGGCAGAAGAGTTAAGGGAGTGTAGCTTTTGGAGCCATTGGGTAGAGCTGTAAATGTGGAATACTCCAGTCAGCAAGTGTGCAGACAGGTCAGGAGGCAAGTTAGATATAACCAGAGCTGGGTCCCACACACACTGCAGAGGGAGAAAGTATAGGGCAGTTGTGGGTATAGGAAGAGGATGATTATACAGGTGTCCCTCAGTTCCACAGATACCAAAATCTGAAGAACCACAAGTCCCTTATATGAAATGGTACAGCAGCCAGGTGTGGTGGCTCATGCTGGAGGATGGCTGCAAGTTTGAACCAGCCTGGGTTATATAGTGAGTTCAAGGCCAGCCTGAACTACGTAGCGAGACTCAACAAAAAAGACAAAACAGAAATGGTGCAGTATTTGCATGTAACCTATGCATAGCTGCCATATGCTGTAAATCATCTCTAGATGACTTGCCATACTGAATACAGTGTAGATGCTATGTAAATAGTTATTACAGTGTTGTTATTATTTTTGGGGGATAATAACAGGAAAAAGAGCTGGGAATGGTGGTGCACGCCTTTAATCCCAGCACTTGGGAGGCTGAGGCAGAATTGCTGTGAATTCAAGGCCAGCCTGGGCTACAAAGTGAGTTCAAGGCCAGCCTGAACCATAAAGTGAAACCCTGCCTCAAAAAAGACCCCCCCAAAAAACAAAACAAGCAAACAAAAAAACCCAGTAAAAAATCTGTACATGTTCAGTGCAGATAATTTTTTTCTTTTAGTGTTTTTGACCCAGAGTTATTTGAATCACAGATGTAGAACTGAGGTGTGTAGGACTGAATACTGGGTGGTAAGAACTGTGCCAAGGAGTTCTGGGCAGGAAGCAGAGACTACTGTAGTCACTGTAAGCAACAACTGCTTTGATCCAGGGAACTAGATGACAAAATCACTGGAAGAGCTGCAGTACTGGAAGTTGGGAGGTCCTAACTGGATTTGGTTCCTGGGTGAGCTGCAGCTCCTGTCAGCGCTATGACCATGTATAATATGTAGCCTTAAGTAAATTCAGTACCATGGACCACAGTAGTTGGGTACTGAAGGCAAGATATGAGGATGGGGCCTGGTGTGGTAGTATACACTCACCTGGAAGGCTGAGGCAAGAGGATTACCACCAGTTCAAGACCAGTCTACATAGCAAGATTGTGTTTCAAAAAAAGAAAAGAATTTAAAAAAAAATTTGAAGGAATAAGAGACAGCGAGTGACCAGGTGGTAGAATTGATAAATTTCAATATTCATTTAGAAACATGTATCTTGATTTTTCAGTAGGGTCCAAGTTATATACCTGACACTGGCCCACATTCAGGAGGCACAGAGGGTCAGCAGAATTCTATGCACTGCAATATTTTGGACATATCAGGTAGAGCCACAAAGGTATTTCCCAAGTGAGGATGACTATTGGAGGTAACAGTGTGGGATCAGGAGTGTGGGCAGAGAAAACAGTTGAATCTTCCATGTGCTTCAGTAGCTTCCTATTAACAAAGGGGAAAAACAATCTTATTCTTTTTTCAGATTCTGCTGCAGAGTGAGATGGTGATGAGAAGGTGACTCCAAAGCTTGAATTTCTGAGGATGAAAATTCCCATAAGATGATGTCAGACAGACTCACAGTAATGGAGCACCCTACCTCTGAGTCTAGGGAAGACCATGAAGCCAGATTAGGGCAACTATTGGGAAACCCAGAAGGGCAGAACCTAGGGAGTCCCCCGTCTCGGGAGGATGGGTTCAAACAAGTCACAGTGACCCACTGGAAAATCCAAACAGGAGAGACAGCCCAGGTGTGTGGTAAGCCAGGGAGAAACCCTATTCTGAACCCAAACCTTCTTATACTTCAAAGAGAGCTTATAGAAGGGGAGTCCCATCTCTGTGGTATTTGTGGTAAAAGCTTCCCATTTAACTCAGACCTAGTTAAACATCAGATTTCTCATACTGGTGAGAAGCCTTATAAATGTGAGCATTGTGGGAAAGACTTCAGTCAGACCTCACACCTTGCAGAGCACCAGAGAGCCCACACTGAAGACAGATTATATGTGTGCAGTGTGTGTGGGAAAGACTTCATTCACTACACAAACCTTGCTGAGCACCAGCAAGTGCATATGGGAGAAAAGCCATTCCGATGTGCTCAGTGTGGGAAAGCATTTTGTCACAGCTCAGACCTCCTTCGGCACCAGAGAGTTCACACTAGAGATAGGCCTTTTGAGTGCAAAGAGTGTGGGAAAGGCTTCAGCCAGAGCTCCTTGCTCATTCGCCATCAGAGAATTCACACAGGTGAAAGACCTTATGAGTGTAATGAATGTGGGAAATCCTTTATCAGGAGCTCCAGCCTTATTCGGCATTACCAAATCCACACAGAAGTAAAGCAGTATGAGTGCAAGGACTGTGGGAAGGCCTTCCGCCACCGCTCAGACCTCGTCGAGCACCAGAGAATTCATACTGGGGAGAGACCTTTTGAGTGTAATGAGTGTGGAAAGGCCTTTATTCGCAGTTCAAAACTTATTCAGCATCAGAGAATTCACACTGGAGAGCGGCCCTATGTCTGCAATGAGTGTGGGAAGCGTTTCAGCCAGACGTCCAACTTCACTCAGCATCAGAGAATCCACACTGGGGAGAAACTCTACGAGTGTGATGAATGTGGAAAGGCCTTCTTCCTGAGCTCATATCTAATCCGGCACCAGAAAATCCACACTGGTGAGCGGGTATATGAATGTAAAGAATGTGGGAAGGCTTTTCTGCAGAAAGCCCACCTCACAGAGCATCAGAAGATCCACACTGGGGACCGACCATTTGAGTGCAAAGACTGTGGGAAAGCCTTCATCCAGAGCTCTAAGCTGCTGCTCCACCAGATTGTGCACACAGGGGAGAAGCCCTATGTGTGCAGTTTCTGTGGGAAAGGCTTCATCCAGAGGTCAAACTTCCTCCAGCACCAGAAGATGCATACTGAAGAGAAGCTGTATGAGTGTAGTCAGCTTGGAGAAGGTTGTACGCCACCCCCTGACTTTATCAACCAGGAAGGCCTCTCCCTAAGTGAGACTCCTACATGTTTAGGCGAGAGGTCCACAGGGCAGGAAGGTCATATGGATAACTCATGATCAGTCTAACTCAAGAGAGTGGTGTTTGGAGATGGATGGAATTAGAGTTCTTACGGTTTCCAAGCTTTGGATGTGTCAGTTTCCTGAATCATGGAGGGGCTGTGTTTGGAGTGGTCTGGTGCCTACCACTGGATGACTGGCTTTGAGTTGAAACAGGTTGGGGGAAGAAAACATTTCTAGATTGTATTCACAAATATAACCCACTCTTGAGTTTGATCTTGTCAGAGCAGAGTTGTGAATTTAGTCTTATTACTTAAGAGGATTGCCTGTTAGGCTAGGGAACATTTTCTCATGCAGAACTCCCAGTGGGTTACCTGTTGTCCTGGAGTTACCTCCAGTCCCCATGTTCTGCATTCTAAGGCTTTAATCTCCTTGACTGATCAGTTCCCAGCCACACAGGTGGTATATCCCACTTT
>RJWM01036260.1:0-18342 GCA_004363535.1 Dasyprocta punctata | reverse complement strand
ACTTCTAGAAAAAGAAGAGCAAGTCAAGTCCAAAGCCCAAAGAAGGGAGGAAATTATTAAGATTAGAGCAGAAATTAATGCAATTGAAACTAAGAAAACAATACAAAGAATTAATGAATCAAAGAGTTGGTTCTTTGAAAGAGTAAATAAAATTGATAAACCCCTAGCCAACCTTATCAAGAAGAGGAAAGAAAAAACTTACATTCATGCAATAAGAAATGAAAAGGGTGAAATCACTACAGACCCGGTGGAAATACAGAAGATCATCAACACCTACTTCAAAAACCTTTACTAACATAGATTCGATAACACAGAAAAATGGACAGATTGCTAGAAACCTATGAATTACCAAAGTTGAATCAAGAAGATGTAAAGCTGCTGAATAACCCAATTTCAAGTAATGAAATAGAAAATGTAATTAAGACCCTACCAACAAAGAAAAGCCTGGGCCCTGATGGATTCACTGCTGAATTCTATAAGAAATTCAGGGAAGACTTAATGCCAACACTCCTCAAACTCTTCAATGAAATCGAAAGGGAAGCAAGTCTCCCTAATTCATTCCTGGAAACAAGTATCACTCTAATACCAAAACCAGAGAAAGACGAAACCAAAAAACAAAATTACAGGCCAATCTCCCTAATGAACATAGATGCAAAAATCCTCAATAATATTCTGGCAAATAGAATACAGCAATTTATCAGAAAGATTATGCATCATGATGAAGTGGGATTGATCCCAGGAATGCAGGGATGGTTCAACATGCAGAAATCAATACATGTAATACACCATATCAACAGGGCCAAGGACAAGAACCACATGATCATCTCAATAGATGCAGAACAAGCTTTTGACAAAATCCAACACCCATTCATGATCAAAACCCCACAGAAAATCAGAATAGATGATCTCTACCTCAACCTGATAAAAGCCATATATCAGAAACCAACAGCCAACATCTTACTAAATGGAGAAAAACTGAAAACTTTCAACCTAAAATCAGGAACAAGACAAGGATGTCCATTATCACCACTCCTATTCACTATATTTCTGGAAATATTAGCCAGAGCAATTAGACAAGAGAAGGAAATAAAGGGAATAAGAATGGGAAAGAAAGAAGTAAAATTATCACTATTTGCAGACGATATGATACTCTACATAGAAGACACCCATAAATCCATTGGAAGACTTTTAGAAGTAATAACTAAATTTAGTAATGTAGCTGAATACAAGGTGAACACTTAAAAATCAATAGCATTCTTGTACACAAACAACAAAGTCACTGAGAGAGAAATAAGGGAAGCCACACCCTTCACTATAACATCCAAAAAAATGAAATACTTAGGAATCAATCTAACAAAGGAAGTAAAAGATCTAGACAGTGAAAATTACATTGCTCTAAAGAAGGAAATCGAAGAAGATTTCAGAAAATGGAAAGATATTCCCTGTTCATGGATAGGAAGAACAAATATCATGAAAATGGCCATTCTCCCAAAGTTATTATACAGATTCAATGCAATCCCAATCAAAATACCACTTGCCTACCTCACAGAGCTAGAGAAAGCATTTCTGAAATTCACCTAGAACCAGAAAAGACCTAGAATAGCAAAGGCAATTCTGGGCAACAAAGGGAAGGCAGGAGGCATCACAATCCCTGATTTGAAACTATAGTACAAAGCTACTGTGATAAAATCAGCATGGTACTGGAATCAAAATAGACCTGAAGATCAATGGAATAGATTAGAACACACAGCCACAACTACCAACACACTCAGACACCTCATCTTTGACAAACGGTCCAAATATGTAGATTGGAAGAAAGACAGCCTCTTTAACAAATGGTGCTGGAGAAACTGGCTTTCTACATGCTGTAAACTAAAACTAGATCCATGCCTATCACCATGCACTAAAATAAAGTCAAAATGGATCAAAGATCTGAATATAAAAACAGAGACACTATACTTACTAGAAGACAGAGTAGGTAAAAATCTCGATGACATAGGAGTAGGCAGAGAGTTCATGAACAAAAATCAGATTGCACGGGATACACTTCCCAGAATCAACTCGTGGAATCTCATCCTACTAAAAAGTTTTTGCATGTCAAAGGAAATCTCCAACAGAGTGAAAAGAAAACCCACAAACTGGGAAAATATCTTAGCCAATTGTCCATCAGACAAAGGACTTCTATCTAAAACATATAAAGAATTAAAAGAAATCAGGCCCCTAAAATTGAAGGACCCAATGCAAACATGGGCATCTGAGATGAGTACACACTTCTCAGAGAAAGAAATACGAATGGCAAATAAATATATGAAAAAATGTTCAACATCAATGGTCATTCAGGAAATGCAAATTAAAACAATGCTGAGATTCCATTTCACTCCAGAAAGAATGGCCAAGATTAAAAAATCAACCAACAGCAAATGCTGGAGGGGCTGTGGGGAAAAAGGAACTCTTCTCCACTGTTGGTGGGAATGTAGACTGGTGCAGACACTGTGGAAGTCAGTGTGGAGATTCCTCAAGAAGCTAGGATTAGAGATCCCATTCAACCCAGCTATCCCTCTTCTGGGCATTTTCCCAGAAGAATTGAAAACATCATACCACAGTGATATCTGTGCACCTATGTTCATAGCAACCCAATTTGTAATAGCCAGATCTTGGAAACAACCCAAGTGCCCATCAATCAAAGAATGGATAAAAAAGATGTGGTATTTTTATACAATGGAGTACTACTCAGCTATTAAGAAAGATTGCATTGAGACTTTTGTAAGTAAATGGTCCCGACTGGAGACCATACTCGTGAGATAAATCAAACCCACATGTGTAAATACCGTATTGTCTCCCTAGTGTAACAAATGGAAAAGTATATATGATCCAAAATCTATAATAAATACTCCCCAAGGGTAAAAAACAGCTCAAAGTCGCAAAGTAACTGGGAAAGGAAAAGGCGGAAAGGGAAAAAGGAAGAGGAAAAGATATAAACCTGTATACATGTATATGTAAGATAACTAAAATGAACACATTGTTGAATCTATTCGTTATTGAGAAAGAACAATTAATACTCATATGATTAGATTAATTTTACATGTCTATATCTGTTAATGTAAGTAACCATTTTAAAGATAATGATATGCAATATTGCAAACATTGTCAAGTTTCTATCATCCGATTTTGTAAACCTGCAAAGTTACCGTTGTGCATTTACTGTAGTCTTTTGTTTGTCTCTTTTGCTTGTTGTTTTTGTTTTATATGTCTTTTTTTCTGTTTTTTCTCTGCTAAAATAAAAAAAAGGAAAAAAAAAGAATATGGTTTCAAATCCATCCATTATCTACAAATGTCTCAAGCTTATCATTATTTATGCCTGTGTAGTACTCCATTGCACAAAAGACCACATTTTTTTCATCAATTCATTGGTTCGTGGGCATTTGTTGTTTCCAAGATTTACCTATTACAAACTGTGCTGCTATACACTTGGGTGTAAACTGTCATATATTGATGTGGTATGATGCTTTTATGTTTATTTATTTATTTATTTATTTTGCAGCACTGGGCATCGAACTCACAACCTCGCACCTGCCAGGGCAGCTGCTTAAGCTCCTGAGCCAAACTCCCAGCCCTGGTTTTTTGAGGCAGGGTTGCATTATGTAGCTCAGGCTGGCCTTGGGCTCGTGTTGTAGCCCAAGCCGACCTTGAACTCACAATGCTTCTCCTACCTCAGCCTCCCAAGTGCTGTGATTAAAGGAGTGTGCCACCACGCCTGATATGATGCTTTTAATTCTTTGGGGAAGATACCAAGAAGGGAAATAGCTGGGTCAAGTGGGATGTCTAGTCCTAGTTTTTTGAGAAATCTCCACACTGATTTCTATAGTGGTTGTACAAGTCTACACTCCCAACAACAGAAGATATGCATTCCTTTTTCCCACAACCCTGCCAGCATTTGTTCTTGGTTGATTTATTGATAATAGACTTTCTTTCTGGAATGAGATGGAATCTCAGCATTGCTTTAAATTACATCTCTCAAATGGTCAGTAATGATGAACATTTTTTCAGATTTTTATTTGCCTTTTGTCCGTCATCTGAAAATTGTGTCTTCATTTCAGATGTGTGTTTTTGCATTGGCTGATTAAAGCTGAGGAGGTCTAATTTTTTTCAATTCTCTGTATGTTGTAGATACTAGTCCTTTGAGGAATAACTAGCTAAGAAATTTTCCCACTATGTTGGTGTTTTCTTTTGCTGTGTAAAAGCTTTTTGATAAGATGATATCCCGGTTGTTGATTCTTTGTAGTATTTCCTATGCAATCAGGGTTTTGTTTATGAAATCTTTGCCTATACCTGTTTTCAAGAGTTCTATGTATTCTCTTCCAGCAGATTCAATGTTTTTGTTTTAATATTTACATTTTAGATTCACTTAGATTTTAGTTTAGTGCATAGTGATAGTCATTGACATAGTTTTAGTCTTCAGCATGTGATAAGACAGTTTTTCCAGCACCATTTATTAAAGAGGATATCTTTCTTCCAGTGAAAGTTTTTTCACCTTTATCAAGGCTAACACAGCTGAGTGTGTTTGCAGTTGATTCTGCATCTTCTAGTCTGTTCCACTGATCCTGGTTTTTTTTTTTTTTTTTTTTTTTTTTTTTTTTTTTTTTTTTTTTTTTTTTTTTTTTTTTTTTTTTTTTTTTTTTTTTTTTTTTTTTTTTTTTTTTTTTTTTTTTTTTTTTTTTTTTTTTTTTTTTTTTTTTTGCCAGTGCTATGCTGTTTTTTCACAGTAGTTCTGTAGTATAATTTCAAGTCAGGGAATGTGATGACCCCTGCCTTACTTTTGTTGCCCAGAGTTGTTTTGCTACACTAGCTCTCTTCTTGTTTCAAATGAATTTTAGGAATGTTTTCTCCATTACTCTAAGGTATGTTAATGGTTTTTTATTTGGAATTGCATTCAATCTATGTATCAATTTTGGAAATATGGCTACTTTCACTATGTTGGTTCTTCCTACCCAAGTGAAAGAGATATCCTTTCATTTTCTAATATCTTCTTTGATTTCCTTTTTCAGAGTACTGTAGTTTTTGATGTGTCTTTTACTTCTGTTATATTGATTCCTAGGCATTCCACTTTTTTTGATGCTATTGTGAATGTCACTGTTTCCCTAATTTCTTTCATCTTTTTTTCTTTTTCCCCCTTTTTTTATTTTAAAGAAAATAAAACCAAGTAAAATAAAACATAATAAAATCAATCAATAAAAATTGGTATAAGTGATACAGGGCTTCAAAACTTTACAAAATCAACAATAGTTACTATAATGCCTTTTGCTGTCTGCAAAATAGCTGCAGATACCTTTGGACATAGTAAAAATTGAGCAGAACAGAATAGAATAGAAACAATAAAAACAAAACAATGAATGCAATAAAGGACTTCAAAACAAGTCAATAGTAAATCCAAAATGGCTACCATAATATCTTGCTATCTTTTAAATAGATGCTCGTGCCATCAGATTTAACATAATCAAACAAAACAAAAGAGAATAAAACCCAACCCAACAAAACAATGAAAACGATATGGTTTCCTGGTGGGGATTGCTTCCTGGTGAGGCTTTTTTCTCTCCACCTGCAGTCCATGAATGGCACTGACTCACAGAGAGAGGCTCGGGTGTGGCTGCCCCACTCAGGTAGCTGCCCGTGCATGGTTCTGGTTTCCAGGCAGGGATCACCTCCTGGTGAGGCCTGATTTTCTCCCTCTGCAGTCCACAAATGGAGCTGACTCATGGAGGGAGTCTTGGGTGTGGCTGTCCCCACTCTGGCAGCAGCTCACACATGGTGGTCCTTTCCAGGCAGGGATCACCTCCTGGTGAGACCTGGTGCTCTCCATCCACAGTCTGTGAATGGCTTCCTCTTAATATTTTTTAGAGCACAATATTTTTATTGTAATAAAGGCAGAAGGGGTCCTGATTGGGGTGCCAAGAACCCTGCCATTTCTAGGGAGTTTTATAGAGCAAATCCATGTGGGTCCAAAGGCAGACAAATGGGCAGTTGCAGGGTGAGCATCAGGTGAGACAAAACTATTGTCAGCAAATAAGATTATGAGCATAATTGGTCAGGCAAAATTGATTAAATCATGGTCAAATGGAGAAACATCTCACATAGTAAGTGGGCATGAGTATAGAGCAGAGGCTTTTCCCGGAGACAGTTGGGATAGTGGCTCTTCCTGACTTCCTCAGGGTGATTGTTTAGAATATCAACTCCTGATGTTTATTCTTAGGAAGTATGTGCATGTGTTTGTTTCATGTTTTGTCTTGAGGTCTAACCCACAGCAAAGGTGCCTGTCTCCCTATCTGACAGCTTATAATATTTCTACCTAACTTAGTTACCTATAACATTGCCCCCTCTGAAGAAGTACCTCAAACTGCCTTGAGGGAGTAATGGGCAATGACCAGTTTGGCTTCTTCGGGCCAAAGCGGGTTATAGTTGTTGATTAACAGTCAGAGACACTCTACAGAGGGTCTATCTAAAGTTTCTCAATAGACACCAGGCATTTTCATCTTGGGTAGGCATATAACTTTCAGTCTGGAGAAGAGAAAGCCAAAGAAACAGTTAAGTAAGCTTGGGCCAAATAATAGGATCAACAGGATAATTATGAATATAGTCAATAAAGATTTTCACCAAGAGGAGCTAGAAATGGCTTCCTTTAAAGAGGATAAATCCAGCAAATTTTAAAGTCTGACATGCTATTTATTTGTCATCTAATATGTTGAACAGAAGATATTAGCAGAAGATCAGGAATGTACACACAACATTCAGTTTTTACAATTTCCACAAGTATTTCCTGTGCTGCTGTTAGAATATCTAATGCTACCTGACTTTAGAGGACAGCCTGTCTTATTAATTTTTTTTAGGAGAGAGAGACCAGCTGTGGTGTCATTTAATGCCCACTGAGTATAGTTAGTTAAGGCTTTGATATGTGTCATATAACCTTTTCTCTGCAAAAGATCTGGTTGATCCTGGTAAAAGAAATTTAAAAGAAATCTAGCACATTTGTTATTGATTTTACCTGTATGATTACATGAGGATTGGTATCCTCTAGGCCAGAACTAATTTTCTGAGAAAGTAGAGCATGTATCATCAAAGCACGAACATTAGATCTGACAGGTAAGTTTAGAAACTGTTTTTAAGGGTTAGCAATTATAATCCATTGGCTCTTACACCTCTTTACTAATGAAGTCTTACATTTTGTCATACATCCCTCTGGCTTTAGATATAATTATCTCTAAATTTTTGATGACTTATGAGAATCAGATTAATTCATTATTTTGATCAATTAAATATTCTTTTAAAATTTTTGTACAATATATATTGTATTTGTAAAATCCAGTCTCAGCATCATTTTGATTAGTTGCCAACCTGGATATATCTATTATAGTATATAGACAGGATGAAAATCTCTCCAGGGTTGGAATTGGGCTTTTAGGCATAACTAAAAGGAATAGATGAAAGTAAAGTTATCACATTTACAGCTTAAGCAAGCTATTTTTCTGGTGACTGTTTTTATTGAGGTATGATGCCTGGAAGTATGGTCAGCATTTGAGAAATACAAAGAGATGTGCCAATGTCCAGCAATAGGCTGTTTTCTTCTCGATAGCCATGATTATTCACAGCTTCTACATTCAGATGACAGCTAGAGATGACAGTCTGGCCAGAGGGAGGAGACAGAGTGCCCCAAGGCCCTTTAATCTTGTTAGAACACTTGGGAAGATGAATATGGCTTCTGAAGCCTCTGCCTCAGAGTGCAGTCTCACTTCCAGTGGTCACCTGTGCAGTCAGGCAATGGCCTGGGGGGCCTCTTAAGGCAGTACCTCTTAAAATGGCCTGGCTTCCCCCAGCAGTACCAGCTGAATCTAGTCATTGAGCTCTTCTTGGAGTTCCAAGAATCAGATTTAGGGTCTCTTTTTTTTTTAAGCGACAACAAAGACAGACACTTTTTGGTCTCTTTGTTTTCTCTCTTTGGCTTTCTCTTAGTCCCGATTATAGAATACTAAGGAGGCAGTTTTTATTAAAGTATCAAGTGAACTATCTGGAGCAAAAGTTATCTTCTGTAGCATTTTTTTAAATATCTGAAACTGACTGGGTAATAAAAATGTCTTTAAGCAAAATCTGTAATTCTATTGAATCAGGAGCTACGGGTATATGTTTTAACAGTGCCTCTAGTAAATGATCTAAGAAAGCAGAGGTGTTTTCATCTTTCTCCTGATAAATAGCTGACAATTTAGAATAACTAGAAGGCTTGGTTTTTGTTCTTCTTAGACCTCCAAGAATACACCCTTTAAAATGTCTCCTACTCCAATCTCCTGTCTGACTGTTAGGCCTGCAGAGGTCTTGGGTAGGGACTGCTTGGGCTCCAGTGGGAACTGGTTGTTTCCCTGGCTGTCAATCTTCTGGCTGTTTAAAATTAGCAATATATTCATTCTCAAACCAAATAGCAGCTTGTAATGCTACTTGTTTCTCATTAGAAGTCAATGTTTGATTTAAGATTAACATTATATCTTTCTAGTGTAGCTTATAGGTCTGAGTAAATACTCTAAAGGTATTGTACTTATCAGGAGTCATCTAAAAATTTTTCCTAGTTCTAGCTTGATCTGCTTTAACTCACTGAGAGAAAGAGACATTTGAATGTGGGTAGTCTCTTAGAAATTATAATTATACTTAGACCATAAATAAGAAGTATTTCTTAATGTAAAAAAGTTTGAACATAATCCAATTCTGACCATTTTCTCTCTATTTACAGTATGTTTCTAGTTGCAAAATAGCATCATAATTAATACTTCCCTTTGCAATTCATTTTTGCTCTAGAGTTTGGGCAGGTCATATGTGTGTGCAAAAAAAAAATATTGAATGGCTCTTTTTTGACACATAAGAGTCAAGCATCTTCCAGTGCTTAAGGATGCATTCTAATGGAGTAAGAGACTTCACATTTGAGCACCCCATGTTTCCATTCAATGACCTCACTGGAGCCTCCAGATTATATAAGGTAAAGAAACTCCCAACCTGCTAGATGTCCAGTATGATTTTGTGTTCTCTAAAATTGAAGAATGAATTTTAGGAACAATGGAGGTTAAGAGCATAATATATTTTTTTGGGGAAAGAAAGCTTCTGCCTGAGAGACAGAAGGGGTCTCAAGTGGGTTGCTCCTAAATTCTTGCTCAATGTGTTTAATATTTGTTTAGATGAATGCTATTGATTTTTGATTGTTGACTTTGTATCCAGCTATGCAACTGAATCTGGTTATTAAATCTTGAAGTCTTTTGGTGAAATTTTTGAATCTTCTATGTAGACTATCATGTCATCCACAAAAAATTATAATTTAATTCTTACTTTCCTATCTTTTTCCTTTTCTTTCTTTTCCTTGTCTTATTGCTCTGACTAATATTTTCATAAAGATATAAAATAGAATTGGTGATACTGGGCATCCTTTTGTTGCTCTTAATATTAGAGTGAAAAGTCTCAGTTTTTGACATTCAGTTTATGATGTTGGTTGTTGGTTTTTCATAGATCTATTACTTCTTTATTTTCATCTTATTAGAGCAAACGCTTTTGAAGTAGGTATTTATGATCCTCTGGATTTCTGCAGGACCAATTGTGATCTCACAGTTTCCATTCCTAGTTACACAAATTTGAATCTTTTCTCTCCTCTTCTTGATAAGGTTAGCTAATGGTTTACCAATTTTGTTTATTCTTAAGATATCTTGTAGTTGTAGCTTGCTCTTGGTCTGTGTCTGTCACAAACTCCTACCTTCCAAATTTATTAAGAATGAGTTGCTGCTATTTATTTGGCTCAACATCCAGTCCTTTGATCCAGGACTATGTTGATGGTTATGACTGCAATCAGAATGCTGTCATGCAAGGGAGAACAATTGAGTAGAAGAGGTATGACATCTTGGTTAATGCAGTACAGTGAGCAAAAATAATAGCATGAAGCAGAGTCTAAAAACTGACAAAGTGTGATATATATTAATTTTTGTCTTTAACCATAAGCACAAGATCTATAGCTATATAACAAAATCCAACTTAAATCAGGAACTTGGCACTTGTATGTAAAGAGTTTTCTTTTTATAAATTGATTTTGCTCTGTGGTGGTCAAATTTAACAGGGGTTGGGGATAAAACATAGAGATAAATGATGAGAAATATAGTAGAATCGGGGCTAGAAGACAAAGGATGATTACACAAGTTTTGGGAAACTCTAGAAGAGGGCAAGAGAGAAAAATGAAGGAGAAAACAAAAGATTATCGAAATAAACCAGAAAGACTACATACATTTTTTTACGCATATGAAAATATCATAAAATCAAGAGATACTTAAAGTGAGAAAGAGCAGAAATAAAACACAACAAAAATAAAGGTAAAAACCTGTTTTAAAAAAGTCAAGAAAAGGAAAATGAACCAAACAGACAAAGAAAAAAATAGAATTCCTCTGGTGTTCAATCCTGTGGTAGTTTTCAAGGGAGAGCCCAAAAGTGAGGGGTCATCCTGCCAACTCTAGGGTAGGATTAGTCCTGGGTACAGGGCTGATCTTGGCCTCTGGGTGTGGGCACACGGGTCAGAGTCTTCAGCCAGTAACTTTCTGTATATTCTTTTGTTGCCCACCCACTCCTTATCCTGTTTGTTTCTTTGTTACTCTTCTAACTGTTGTGGCTAGCTCAGGCAGGAGCAGCTCAGATGCTTTCATGGCCTCCACTGCTCCATCCCCACTAGCATGTCTCTATCCTGTCACACTGCTTTTCACAGGGTGGAGGAGGTGCCGTTGTTGCCACAAAGACAGCCCAAGGCTGCTCAGTCTCCCTAAAATCTCCTCTCCAGCAGGTGCCAAACCCAAAAGCTATTTAAAGCCCTACCATCTGCATCCATCTCTTAAGCCACTGATCAAAGTACAGGAAGGGTGACATACCACCCTGCAGTCCCTACCTTACTGTTTCCAGGGCTTCCAGTTAGCTATTCGCTATTAGGGTGCACCAGAAAAAAAAAAGTTGGTGGCCCATCGGGAAAGGAGCAATTTCCTGGTCATTTCCTCTTGTGTGATCTGGCAAAATTTGGTGCCTGGCTGAAGTGTTTTCTGTGTAGAGCAATGCAAAAGATTCAAGAGGCCTTTTATCCCAAACCTATCCTATGTATCTCGAGATAGCCACACTTTTGCAGTCCATCAGTTTCTTAGAGACTTCCCAGTATGGTGATTCCTGCTTGGCACGCAGGCAAGCAAGTCTATTGTGGTCTATTTTTTAGAAAGTCCTGTGTGCAACTGAGAATATATATTCTGTTATTGTGTGGTAGAACATTGTAGATATCTACTATGTCCATTTCTTCAAAGGTTTGATTCGGCATTCATATTTCTTCTTTGACTTTTTTAAATAGTTTATCTACCTATTTGTGACTGTGGGGTATTGAGGTCCCCCATTACAACTGTGTTAATGCTTATCTGATCTTTTATATCCATCAGTGTTTATTTTATATAGTTGGGTGTGAAATTTTTGTTACCTCTTATTTTGGGATTGTTCCCTTGATAAACATGCAAGGACTTTCTTTGTGTTTGCTGTTAATATTGGCTTGAAATCCACTTTGCCTACATGAATTCTTGTCCATGAAATTCCATCCTTTGACTTCTGGTCTGAATTTCTTTTTTAGTTAAGAGGGTTTCTTGTCTGCAGAATGTTGGATCTTATTTCTTGATCAATTCTGCCAGTCTACTTCTTTTGAATGGTGAATTAGGACTATTCACATCGATGGTTATAACTGATATATATTGACTTAATCTTGTCATTAGTTTCCTGTCGTTGTTTTTTCCCCTTTCTTTTGACTCTGTTTAATTGTTTTCTTTCCCTGGTGGAGTAATTGTATTAAGACTCTTGGCATTGTTGTCTTAATTATTTTTTCCTACAGTATTCTTCAAAATTTTTCTAGTACTGGTTTGGTGGTCATGAATTTCTTCAGGTGTTTTTTATCATGGAATTATCTTATTTTTCATCAACTTTAATGTTAATTTTGTGGGGTATATCAGTGAAGATTGAAGACTGTTTTGTTTTAGCAATTGAAATACTTCTCTCCAAGCTCTCTTTGACTTAAGTGTATGTGTTGAGTAGTCTGCTGTGTTTCTGGTGGACTTTCCTTTGTAGCTAATATGTTTCTTTTCTCTAACATCTTTTAATATTGTGTTCTTGTTTTGCATTTCCAGGATGTTGACTATTATATGCTTTGGCACAAGGTTTTTTTTTTTTTTTTTTTTTTTTTTTTTTTTTTTTTTTTTTTTTTTTTTTTTTTTTTTTTTTTTTTTTTTTTTTTTTTTTTTTTTTTTTTTTTTTTTTTTTTTTTTTTTTTTTTTTTTTTTTTTTCTTTGTTTTCTTTTTTTTGGTAATGGCTAACTGTAGAGCTGTATGTCTCACTTACCAGTATGTGAAATTCTTTTCCAGGCTTTGAAAGATTTGGGCTATTACTTCTATGAATAGGTTTGTAATACTGTTGGCACTACCTTCTGATTTTTCATTGATTCTGTTTAATTTTATGTTATTCTTTTTTGTATCCTTTAGAAGCTGTTGGCTTGATTTTTCATAAGCCCTTGCTATTTTTAAGAAGTCTTTTATTTGATGTTTGTTAACCAAAAACCTGTCTTCTAGATCTGATATTCTATCTTCACATTGGTTGATTCTTCTATGCATACTTTCAGCAGATATTTTAATCTCCTGGATAGCTGTCTTACTCTGTTTTATGGAATTCACTTCTTTCCTATGTTGGACATTCATGGCTTCCATAACTTTTTAAAGCTCCTCTATTTGTGTGTGTGTGTGTGTGTTCTCTACATTCACTAACCATGTCTTTTATTATGATCATCTTCTCTTTAATTATTTGAGTGATTATTTTTGCTACTGACTCATTTATCTGGTTTGTTACTTTCATTGCTACCATTTCATAAAGTTTATCTGGCCAGATCTTGATTTCTTCCATCTCACTGTGCCTTATATTTACCTTAATTGAGGTGGAGGTCTGGGGTTGTATCTTGCATCCATGTTTTCTCATTTTATATAATTTTTAATATGTTTTCTCCATTGATGTTTGTAAATTTCTTATAGTAGGTAGTTTTTAAACTAACATAGAGACCTCTTTAAGATATGACTGCTTTTCAGTGATATTTTCTAGGTTTAACTAGTTTTAAACTTTTGAGTGTTCTAAAATCCTGCCTGTTCAGTGTATTAAGAATAGAAGTTGCTGCCTGTCTGACATAGCACCCAGTTCTTTGGTAGTGAACTCTGGCATTGTTTGTGACTCCTAGACAATCTTGATGTTGGCATACAAGAAAGAATAACTTATCACATCAACTATGTCACCTTGGGTAAATTAGTACAGTCAGCAATAACAATAGCATGAAACACAATCTAGAAAATGGCAAACCATAATAACTGTTAATTTGTTTCCTTTAATTATATGTATGATTTATATTTTATAACAAAATCTAAAATAATTCATAAAATCATACACATAAAATATTCTCTCAATAGAGAGATTTTACCCACAATGGTGAAAATTTAAAAGGAATAAGAGGAAAAAATAAAGAAATAACAGGAAAGAAAAGTATTAGAATCAAGGGTGAAGGGCAAAGGAAAATTACTCACACTTTGTCAGACTACTGAATGGAAGGAAAGGGAGGAAAAGAAAGAAGGAATGAACAAAAGGAAGAACAAAGCAGATGAAAAACAAAAATTGATGTTCACACTTATGAAAAACAAAATCAATCAAGAAAGAAAAGAAAAAAAAGCTAAGCAAAAAAAATGATTTGTATGTAATATCAAGACTGTGTTTATCTTCTGGGGTCTACAGTTTTGTCATAGTGTCCAATTGAGGGCATATCTCCACTGTCACTGGTAAACAATGAAGGCAGACAGAGTTGAGATCCCTGCTGGATAATCCAGCAAGCCTGTAGTAGCAATAGGGTGGGGTGCCTATTCTGGTGCTTTCAATGCCACAAAAGTTCAGGTTGATCCTGGCCTCTGGTTGTGGTGTTGGGGCCTGAGTTGTTCAGCCCACAACACTCTGAGTGTCTCTTGTTACACTGTCCTCAGTTCTCTGACCCTTGATACCTCCTGCAGTTGTCCCTCAGCCAGTCACTGGGTCCCTGAAGTGAAGCCAACAGACAGCTGCCCCAAGTCTAGGGTTCAGTTGCCCACTCACTAAAATGGCATCTGGCCAAGAACCCTCCTCAGGGGATATAACAGATATTTGAGCTGGTCTCAGTCATTAGCTTTTGTAGTTTTCAACATCCTCTGCTCCATTCTACTGGTGCATCTCTCTGTGGAGACCTCTGGAGTCACCTACCCTCACTCTCTTTGTAGACTTGAGCCTCCTCTCTCATGCTGCAAGCCAGAAGCAAGGGAGAAAGTGCAATCTGCCACCTGCTTTATCAGCTTTGGGGTCTGTGGTGGATTAAAAACTGGTAGTCAACTTAAATACCAGATGAACTGAATCAGCATGGTTCTGAGTGTAGATGACCCACTTGAGGAAAGCTGCTAGAAAAGAAAAGGACACCTGGAGAGGAAGAGAGTAGTGTTATGGGTTCTCCTACATGTTGTTGGTTCTTTTGGAGCTGTTGATTCTTCTGGAGGTGATTGTCATGCTGGCTTCCCTGATATGAACTAAGTTGTTATCATCAAAGGAGCTTGGGAACTTGTCACTGAAAATGGCTGTGGTTCACTTTGTGGGATCTCTGGTCCTTACTTTAAGCATCACTACCTGGCTCTGGAAAAAAGGTTTATGCTGTTCAACTTCCAGAAGAAGCTTGTCACACTGGCTTCCTGATATGGACTCAACTGTTCTCATCATAGGAGGAACTCATGACCTCATTGCCACTGAGAATGGCTGTGGTACTTTTCAGGGGAGACCTGGTTCTTATTTTGAGCATTGCTTCTTGGTTCCAGTGCAGAACTGTCAACCTACTGGCACAGATACTTCATCCCGCTGGCATAGAATTTCTAGCTTCTACCACTGACCTTGGGGCCTTCCCAGCACAGATCCATAAAGCAGACTTGCATGAGTCATTGTCATGGACCCTAGGCCTCCAGTTGGACTCATGTGAGGCACTGTCATGCACTCTAGGTCTTCAGATGAACTCATGCAGGATATTGCCATGGAATCCAAGCCCTTAGCTGGATTCTCTAGGTCTTTAGTGTGTGAATAGACCTCCTGCACTTTCTTTGTGTTTGAATCCTTGAGTGACTATTATAAATAATACTCTAAATTATGTATCCTGTATGTCATCATTTTCCTTGCAGTTCACTGACTACAACAGCATCTGTCTCTTTACTTTTGCTGTGGGCTCAATTTTCCCTTGAGATTTTTCCTGGGTCCTGAGGAGCCACCCCCTCCTTATTTTCTTACCCAAGACTTTACATTCCAGTGTCTGGATATCAAATCTCAGAGTTTGATTTGTTGCTGTTTACCTCTCTGCCATCTTCTCAGAAGACTCCTGTCTTGCTAATCTTCTCCGTATCATTCTAATTTTAGTATATGTGCTGCCGAAGCAAGCACAAGTCTCCTGTCTTTAATACTTGCTTTAAGAAAGGAAAAATTTGATACAATTAAACAGTTGTTTTTCTCATAGGAACTAACAGTAAAGGATACCACAATTTGAGAAAATCAAAATTTTACTTATTATAAATAAGAATGATTCTGTAGGGTATTGGTTGCTTAAATAAAAAATCTTGTGTGACACAGAATGATAAGGTAAGGAGGCTCCAATGATTAAAGTTAATCAGATGCTTATGTTTTTAATCTTTGTCCAAACTTTTAAATTGTATTGGCTTGTTTCATTGCTTAGTTTAGCATTATAATGTAAACATAAATATAGTCACCTCTATTTGGGTGATAGAAAATTTAAAACCTCAGAACTGTCATACTAATCAAGTTTGACTGTATAGTAACATGAATAAATTAGGGAAGGGTTAAAGTGCTTGGAAGTTAGTGATGTATTATGAAATAATAATGACTAATTAATAACACTTCTTAGAAACTTTTAGATATTTTTCTATTGATGATAGTATGTAATTAAATAAATGGTGACAATTGATTATTGTAGTTAATTGAATTTTAAATAATCAAGACATTTAATTTATGGCTTCTCTAGATAGAAGATATGCTTGCATACTTTTGTGAGGTAAGTAGATGTGTTAAAATACTTTTAGACTGTAACATATAGGAACTTTAACAATATCCAAATTGAAAGCACTCTCCTTAAGTTGAAAATGTTGTGACTGAAAGTGGATCCTTTAGACTTATGTGGTCATTACTATGTGGATATAGTCTCTTGTTTGTCATTTGGACATCTACCATCTACAGAGAATATGAATTTCAAACATATGCAGTTCATTTGAATTATGTATATTTATGTTTGAAATTCTACTTATATAAGCACAATTTCATTATTCTGATAACAGCAGAGGGGGAATGCATTTTTCATGACAGAATGATGATGTAAATTAGTAGAACTAACAGGAATAAAACAGCAGCCTGTACATGAACTTGAAAAGGTACTTTCAAAGCCTATTCACTCTACCATGGTAGTTACACATGTCAAAGCAGTTTTGGATGAAAGATTTAACAAGTTACTACTCGAGACATTTACAATAGGCACAGTTTTTGGTGTCAATAAATGTAGGCCCTCATCAACAAAACATGTAAAGTGCAGTCAGTTATACTCCTGCATGACTATTGGGTCTTAAAATAACAGTTAAGTCTCCTGCACAGCATTCTGGACAAGCGTGCATTTCTGAAACTTTGATGTTATCTCTACTTTTAGAACACTAAACACTCCAAATGCAGTGTAAATTCCTTAAAAAGTATAAGCAATCTGTATACACTCTAATTGTTTCAGATTTGTTCCTGTCCTGCAGGCTGACCTAGCTATCAAACAGAGGGTTTTGTCTGACTGCACTTCTACCTAGAGTAAATGGCAGGAAAATAGGTATAGGAGAGGCTTATTATGGAAATTATTATCACTTCTGTTGATTGCACTTGATAATTTACTATTAAATATCCAGTTTCATTCAAATTTAAGATTATACATTAATATCAAAATATATTATTATATGTTTTGCAATGTGTGTTATGGGTTTAATTGCAGAAGAAGAGATAGAAGAGACATGACCCAACCCCAGAATCTTGCTCTTTTGCAACCTGAAAGTGCTTGTGTTTTTGATGAGACATGTGCAGAGTGAATAACCTGAGACCATGAGAGGTTCTGAACTATGAGGAAAAGATGAACTTACATTTTCTAAGTTTATAAGGCCTATTTTGAAAAGATTTTCACTGACATGAGAATTTTCTGCTTAATGATTGTTTAACTTGAAAATTAAACTAAGTGAAATCTCACATTTGATTGAACAGTATAGTGACTAAAGTTTTACTGTGAACTCTTGGTAGTATTTTGTACTTAATGGTTCTCTAGTTACTGAAAGAAGTGCATGCAGTGGGTAAAAATTTTATGGCAAATTGGTATGTGTGATTTACGGTGCTAGACTATTTACTTTTTTCTTTATTGTTGAATTTTTCAAATGTCTAGATTTTTTATGGTCAGCAATATATACTTGATAAATAATACTTTCTAGGATACTAAATTTTATCAAAGTATCATAATTGTTATAGCCTCTGACTACAAGCTATCAGTTCCTTTTATTTATGATCACATCATATGTTTAGTAGTACATATCAATGTGTGTTTTAATCCACAAAGAATAAAATAAGGTAGAATTTTATTGCTTTCCCATTTTTGGCAATGAATGTAACTTCTTGATGAGAGTCAATCCGCAAGTTAGTGATTAGAATAGATCTTCAAATACTGTTTTCATGTGTGTGTATTTAGAATACATACTAAAACTATTTTGAGTTCTTTAAAGAAATGTTATAGACACATAGTACTAACATTTCTAAATTACAAGAATTTGAAAATTTGCCCTGCTATAAGAGAATTAACTATGGTAATAGCAATTGTACTTAACTGAGATTTTTAAAGACAAAGCATTAAATTTTGAAAATTTCTTTGCCTGTAGTGATTGGTTAGAAGTATGATAAAATTCCATAATTGTACGTTAAGTTTTTTAAAAGTGTAATATAACAGGCATGGATCAGGACTAAACATGGACTGCCTTCAGGGGTCCTCACCTGGGACCTCGGAGGAGAACGAGAGGGGCTCCTCGCGGGGCCCCCGCCCGCCCGAGCGGCACAGGCATGGATCAGGACTAAACATGGACTGCCTTCCGGGGTCCTCACCTAGGACCTCGGAGGAGAACGAGAGGGGCTCCTCGTGGGGCCCCCGCCCGCCCGAGCGGCAC
>RJWM01036259.1:0-18272 GCA_004363535.1 Dasyprocta punctata | reverse complement strand
AGGCCCCAGCTCGCAGCCTGACTTAACCCCTGAAGAGGCTGCCGGAACCCAGCGGCCCAAGAATCTGATGCAGACCCTCATGGAAGACTATGAGACACACAAATCTAAAAGGCGCGAGAGAATGGATGATAGTAGTGTAAGTTTTTCCTCCTTTCCTTTCAATCCTCTGAAGGTGACTGTCTGTGTGGGTAGTGGTATTGCAGTTCAGGGATGGCTGTGTATGCAGTTGTCTGGCCAGCATCTTGGGTTCAAAAGCAGTTTTCACATGTGTGATTTAATGTGCCTGGAGCTCTCAACAATGTTGACCATGCAAAGAGCTGGTGCTTTTGATGCCTAGACTAGCTCAAGCCCACTGGCCAGGCTGGTACCCGAGAAGTTTGCTGGATAGAAAGACCATATGCAAAGGCAGCCAAGAATGAAGGCCAGGAGCATGGCAGCAGAAGCTTCCTCAGGCTTGCATCTGTAGAAAATTTATATCTCTGGAGAACAATGAAATGCTGCTCCTTCAAAATCTACTCTGTGGCAATCTTTATAAATGTTGCACCGTGCTCAAGAGGCTAAGTGGGTTCTGGGCTGTTTCCATGTCCGTGTGTGTAGTTTGGCAGGAAAGAGTCATCTGAAATGACAGTTAAAAACCACGTGGCTGCCCCTAAACCCCAGAACTTCGCACGTGGTGTTCACATGAACGAGGGAGGCATCATCTGCTCTGTGGTTTCTTTGTCCAGTGAGAGACTTCGGAGTTGCTGTACATGGTCCCTAGAGCCTGGGGTCAGCCTCAGGGTTTCATGCCAGTACCCAAGAGCTTCTGGCATCAGTCTCATAGCATTCATCATTGTAATTCCTCCCTTCCCCCAGTAACTAACACTCGGGACACAAATAGTTTGGATTGGGAAACTACCGCATTTATCCAGGATAGGGTCCTGGTTTAGGCCTGTTGTCTGGTATGATTATGAATAGCATCCCCTTTCACTCTTAAACATTTCCTCATTTGGTTGGTAAACTGTCTGGTCATCTTAAACTTGAACACTTCATAGAAAGATCGTGCTGACTTACTGCCTTTCATATCCTGGCTGGATAAGCAATGGATTGCTAGAGTTGAAGCCAGACACTGCAGTTTGCTTTCAAAATATGTGGTGGTAAAGAAAGGCAGAAAGCAGATAAAGAGCAGCCTTCCAGCTCTCTGGGTATCTCCCAGCTGTTGCTGCATTTATCCCAACCTGCGCAGAGCAGTGGCATGGCTGGCATGCAAGACTGGAAGGCTTCCAGTCAGTTCTCTGTATTTCACAGTAGTAGGGAGCTTGGCCTTCTTTGGCTGCCATAGACATTTCCTCTGGGCATCAATGGTGGGGTGCTGGCTGTGCTTCCTGACCTGCAGGACATGTCCTACCCACTGAGTCACCTTAGCTAGCCCTTCTTTGGTATGCAGCTCACCTTTAGGTACCTTTGGTTGCCTGTGGCAATTCTAAAGTGCAGCACTGTGAGTGTGTTCCTTCTTCCCTCCCACTGATGCAGTAGCAGCTTTGCTGGAAGGTAGCTGAGTGAATTCTTCACAGTCAGGCATGGAGGGGAAAGAACAAGCCAAACCCCTGAGTTGTGACCCTATAAATGTTTTCTCAGCACACTCTGTGTGTCTCTTGTATATGCCTTCCATGGTAGAATGAAGATATTAGGGAAAAAATATGGCACAGAAAAGCAAAGAACCAGCTCTTGGTTCACAGGCAGAGGACCAGAAGCCCTCGCACATCTAGACTGTGGTACTCAGGCTGCCCACTAAATAAATGTCAGCCAGGTTGCATTTCCCCTTTGCATTCATGAAGCTATGTAGAGTTAGTATTTAAATAACTGTGAAGAGGCAACTTCCTGTCTCTAGTTTGTCTACAAGAAGCATTTTAGATAAGGTAGAAACCTACTAACTAATCAAGTTGTTACTATCTCTTGGTCTTGAATTTGAGTGTTTAACTGTTACTGACATTACAGTGAGTAGAATCAAGTTTGCTGTTTAAGACTCTTAGGTGCTGTACATATGTAATCCAAGCACTCTGGTAGGCTGAGGCAGGAGGACTGCCAAACTCTGTCCCAGCCTAGATAACCTAGTGACTTAGTGAGACATTGCCTCAAAATAAGAAATGAAACAAGGACTGAGTATGTAGTTTAGTGTGAAGGCCCTGGGTTCAATCCTCAGTACTACAAAATAAGTAAATTAGTTCTTAGGAAGAGAGCAAAAGCTATCAATCACTCTACTAAACCTACTATCTCCTTTTTTAAGAGACCCAACTTCAAAAATACACTGTTGCTTCTAAAACAATTCTGTAATCATCAGCCAGATTTAATTTCAGAGCCAATGTCAGCTTGTCTCCTAGTCCTTCTAACATGCAGGATCTTTTCTATTGTATCCATGTCAATCACTACAAAATATATGAAAGTTTACCTGTAGGGATTAAAAAAAACCCTTTCTTTGTTCCCCTAGCTTTTCTGTGGCCCCTTCCCCATTTTCTTTAATTATCCCTTATACAAAAGAATTGTATAACTGACTTCCCTATCCTATTCCTAGAAGCTAAAGGTAATTTTTCTAAAGATAAAGTAAATCTGTTCTCCTTTCTGCATTCACATACACTATCTTAGGGCATCACGTGCCTTCTTAGATTCTCCACCCTGTCTGAGAGCATCACATGGGCTGTGCTGGTACCTCAGCATTACACACTATCGCCCCAACACCCCACATGCTAACACTCCTTCTAGTAGGCCCCTGGGCAGCACTGTTGCATGCCTTTTCAGAGATTAGAAACCACGCCTGAGACCCCTGTGGGTTCTCCCCCAGAATCAGAAACCTTTCCTAAAGAAAGCACGAGTCTTTTTTTTTTTTTTTTTTTTTTATGGTAGAAATAGGATCTGCAGGGTGAGTTTGGGCCATATAAAAGTAGGGGAAGAAATGCACCCTATAGTGTGAGGATGGCCTACCATGCAAGAGACAGCAAGCACAGTGGCCAAAATCAGGAATTTTGTAAGTTGAATGAAAAGAATTCTTATTTGCTGTGCTTCCCAAAGAGAGGCAGACTAAGAAAACAGACAACTGCGATGTGTAAATAGTCGGGCGCATCAGACAGAAAAAGACAAGGAACCCATGTGATGCCATGCCTGGTTTTGCTGAGAAACCTATGCCAAAAGAACTGAGATAAACTGATCCTTGCCATCAAATCAGCTTCAGACCACTGATGGTTTTTGGAATCCTGTCCACAGCTTGGGTCCTGCTCTCTACAGTTTTCCTACTTTATGAAAAGTCATATGCAGACCAGACCAGAAGGCCCCAGGCTCATGAAATCCTGGCGAGGGCCTGGTGTGAGTGAAGCTGCATGGCTCTTGGTGGACTTTGTCACATCCTAAGCTGTCTTTCATCCTGCGGAAGACAAAGTGGTTACTGAAGGGCTCAGCAAATGACAGCAGATGGAAAACGAAACCACAGCTTTCTTGGCATGTCTACCCAGTAATCACTATGTTGACAATACTAATCTATCTGTGGATGTTTTGCTCATTTTGCAATTGGTAAAAAAAGGTCAATGATAAGGAATATTTCCCAAAAAGTTCCCCCCGCCCTGGACCATACTTACCGCTAGCTCAGAACTTAAGCAAGGTGCTCCCTTCTGCGATCAAATCCTTCACTCCCCTGGAACTTTTGTTGTTCTGCATAGTCACCAGTGAGTGTCTCCAGCTCGAGGCCTCAACCCACTTACTAATGGAGTGTTGGGCTAATTTTTGAGAAGGGAGAGTTGCTTTCTCCACCCTTGCCAGGGGCTAACTACCAGCCTTTGCAGAACCTCTGTATGGATTAGCAAAAGGCACCTTTGTCATCTGGGCGGATGCAGCCCTGCACCAGCCTCACAGTTGGCAAGTGGCAAGGGGTGTGGGGCTTGAGCATCATTCATCCCTTTAACCTGGTGCCTTTGTGCACTGCACAGATGTAGTAATCCTACTTTTACTGTGGGCTTTTCTTATTTACAAATGTTATCTTATGTGGAAATGCCCTTTATCTGGGTCTAATTGGCTGGGAACTGAAGTTGGAGAAGACCTTGCCCACTCTAGACCTGGAAGACATTTGGATGAGAGGGCCCAAATGATAGGCTACTTGGATTGTTTTCCTTGAGATACCCAGAAGCCCTGTAGGAAACTCTTGATTCATTAGTCCATTATGAGTTGCATGCATTTAGGTATCTAGGTAAACAGTATTCTTCTGGCTGATTGTTCCCCCAACCTGACCTGAGCCTTAGAAGGTGAAGATGAGGGGTCATCAAGTCAGTGATGCTTTTGAACGTTGTGCTTTCCCTTCCTCAGGTGTAGGGATGCTGGCCTGAATCCAAATTACAGTCTTCTGGGTGTTCAGCCCCTTCTACAGCAGGACCTACTCTCAGTAGGTCTCTCTCCTCTCCTCCTTCTCCCCCTCACCTCCCCCGCCTCTTATCCTTTCTTCCTCCCTCCCTCCTTCTCCCCACCCCATCTCCTCTCTTCTCTTTCTTTCTAACACTTAAATACCTAAACTAAACACCGAGAGGTCTTTCATCCCCTTTTGCATGCCTTCAGAAGAGAAAGCTCAGCACTCACCTGGCTTACATCAAAGCTGGGGGCTGACACTTGGTGCTTCTCTAAGAATCCCTGTCTCACATTTCACTCCGGGTGAGGACACACATTGAGACTGAGGACATCTCACTGTGTGGGTAAATGAAAGCATCTGCCCCCAATGCCCCTTTGCTCTCCAGACTCTTCAGGAAGCTCAGCTATAATCAGTGATGCTTTGAGTTGCCTGTACTCGCTTGGGGTCTCGCTCACACCATAGGGAAGGTACAAAGGAGCAGAGCACCCCAAACTCATCATCCCCCAACCATTTACCTGATCACTACAGAACTGTATTTTTAAGTGCTACACAGATATAGTAGTTGATGATCACAGATGTGTGAGCCCGCCTAAGCAGCCTGTGATGACAAGTGCCCATAACCAAGCAACCACCTCAAGCATCCTCAGCAGTCTAAATGCAAAGCTGTTAAAGAATGCTGCAATAGTTCCGCCGGCAGCCATCCCAAGCTGGACCTGCTGTTTCATTTCCCATAGTTGGGCCACTTTTTTTCTGTACTTCACCTGTGGAAGATTTAGTTTTCCATGGGAACTAATCTTATATGATGATCAGCAGACCACTGCACTCCTGGGAATCTTTTCAGACCCCCAGCACAGCATCCTTAGGTCAGATCCAAAACATCTGCTCTACAAACCTTGCGCTCAAGCCAACTCTTGTCTATGATTAAAGTCTTCCTTTAAAGGCATAATGGGCTGCAAGGCAAGTTTCAGAGAGGCCCACAGAAGGAGAAAAGGTTGTTTCTCTGGAGAGTTCAGCAAATCCAAAAAGGCTGCCAAGAACCTTGTTGTGAGCAGCTGGTGGTACGCAGAGAGGAAGGGATCTTGTTAATTCAAAGTGCGGAAAATGAAAGCAACATCTTGAATTAACAAAGTATGGCTTATCTGATATTTTTATTAATGAATAGCAGGGTATCTACTTGTTCTGGGAGATACAGACTTTTAAATAAATATCAGATGCAGCAAGTCTTGGTGTGGGTGTGTAATGGTCTCCTGTGTAATGGTCTACCTCTTCTGCCCACCCCTGCACAGTGCTGGTGCCAGCTGGGGGTGTTCTGTGAGCGTGTCTGCCATGTACTAACCCTGGTCTTTTCCCTCTCTGCCAGTACACCTCTAAGTTACTGTCTTGCAAGGTGACTTCCGAGGTACTTTTCAACTTGTTTGTCTTGGTCTGAATGCATGCTTGATCCAGGTGCATGCTGTCATGGTTTGCCATTTCCTGATGTGTTAACTGAGAATGGCAAGGAAAACGGCTTGTCTCTGTGTGTATTTCTTCCCGACTTTTCTGAACTGGGGGACTACCTTGGAATGTTGGAGTCCCCCAGCAATGAGACGGGTGCTGTGTTTGCTGTGCGGTGAGGTGGGCTTGGAGAAGACTTTGCTCATACATGGATCCGGAAGATGTTTGAATTAGAAGGCACAGCCGATGGGCTGCGGGGATTCCTTCAGGTTCTTTCCACATTCATCACACATATACTCTGGTCTGGTTAAAAAAAAAAAAAAAAAACAATGCAACATGTGCAGGTTGAGCCATTGATTCTGACCAGTCCTTTGCTACCTTAACATGAGTGCAGAGAACTCCATCCCTTGGATTTAGGATGAGTTTTTCCAAATGCAAACATCTCAGTGCCCCGTCCCTCCAGCCTTGAAACCTGTATTTTTGTCCTGGAAGCTTTCTTAAGCAATGGTCTCCCCAGAAGCCTGCTTCCTTCTCCTACAACTTCCTTGTACACAAATTCCAAAAACCCATGAGAAAACACACTACTTTTATTTCTATGCTATTTTTATTTTAAAAGAATTATTTGAAGCATACAGCTAACACATTATCAAAGCTCTGTTGTGTGTCAGGCACTGTTCAAGGTTCCAAGAACACAGCAGTTAGCAAAACAAATTTCCTGATGTCATGGAGCTGGCGTGTCACGTTTCTGGTAATGTAATATAATGAGACAATAAAATCCATCTCACCAGCTTTGCCCATTCTTGTAATAGTATTTGTTTAATATCTTCAATAGAAGTTAATGTTGCAAATGCAATTCAAGCTCTCTCATTACTTCTCCCAGTTTACACTTCTCTGTCTTTATCACACATTTTTCTGTCTTTGAGGTAACCATTTTTGACCTTGGTGTTCATTTCCATGCATGCTTTTGTGCCACATATTTAAGTATAAAGGAACAACATTGTACATTTCTGCATGTTTTAAAACCAGTTACCATTATTGATTGGTAAGTCATTGTAGTATCCTTTGTTCTTTATTCTGTCTGCATTGTTTTTAGATATGCCCTTGTTAACATTTGTGGCTCTAGTGCACTTATGATAACTGATATATAATATTTCACCGAATGAATATATGCCATTTATTCACTATGATGAAAACATAAGTCCTTTCTATGTTTTTTTATTGTTGTTTTCTTATTGTTTGTCATTACAAACAATATTTCAGTGAATGTTCTTGTATGTCTCTTTATTCACCTGTAGAACAATTTCTCTCCCTAGAGTAGAACTGGGTGTAGGGCTTGTACATCATCACAATCGGTGGCTTTTGCAAATGATTTCTCAGGGCTGGGGATGTAGCTCAGTGGCATGCACCTGCCTGACAAATGTAAGGCCCTGAGTTCGATTCCCAGTACCAGACAAAAACAAAAACAGATTCTTTAAATGGTTTGTACCAACCTACAGCATAATGTGTATTTTAAATATATTTCATGATTTAGCAAAAATAATTATACTTAGCTTATAGACTTGAGATATTATTGATTTTTGTTAATAAGGTATAAACACACCTTGGTTGCCAAAGTTACAGCTATTTCAATAGAGACTTTTTTTTTTAAATCTGTGCCATCATGAGAGAACTGTAAATAGATATCCTCAGGATCACAAGTGGCCATACAAATTCATAGGAATGAATTAAGAAAAGAAAGCTCATTATTGGTATACTAAGTGAATTATTCGGGCTCTTGACTATTCGATATTCAAACTCAGGCTATGTTCAATGTTTCCCTAATTATAAATATTACTTTTCTGCCCATTAGATATTTTGTGACTAAGGCCCATGAGGAAAGGGCCTGTTCTATCTGCAACAGGAAGCAATGGGTCTGATATTTGGTAGGAACCCAGTAAATATCTGTAAGGTGAATGGAGAGTTGAATTGTAACCTCCTGAAGAGTAGAGCAAACTAAATTTGCTCAAGGTGATTGAGCATTGAAATAATTTAAATAATAAGGCAAGGAATATTTGAATAGGATGTGAAATATTTTTTCCTCAGAACATTAGATATATTTTCAGCTTTCATAGAAAACTTTCAACTTGTGTACACAATCTAGAAGGCAAACAGATGACCATTTTACACAATGTAGAATGTTGATAAAAATACCTTGCATTTGTATTTTAGTGCATGGTTTATAAATCCTTTCACATAATGATACAGTTAATTGATAATGTACTGTGCACTTGGGACTGTACTCAGTACTTTACATATATTATCTCATTTGTTCCACAGGCCAACTCTGTTCTATTATTTTATGTGGGTATACTGAGGCACAGAGTAGGTGACTTTTCCAAGGTCACCTAATCACTAGGTTTTAAACTTAAATCTGCCTGGACATCAGAGTCTACACCGCCTCTTGAAAAAGCATGTTAAGTAGGGCAGGTACAGTTCCCATTTTGTTGATAAAGAACCTTGCAATACAAAATAGACAGCAAACAACAAAACTAAAAGTAGGAGCTGAGCATGGTGGCTCAGACCTGTAGTCCTAGCACTGGAGAGGAGGCAGGAGGACTGTGAGTTCAAGGCCAGCCTAGGCTACATAGTGGGACCTTGTCTCAAAATAAACAGACGGACAGACAAGCAAGCAAACAAAAAAACAACCAAAAACAAAATGCAAAGCCCTTACAAGTACAGCCCAATGCTATTTCTCAGTTCTATGCCACCACCCAATGGGCAAAAATAATCCTTCATTTAGCAACATGCTTTTCTGACTAGTGTGTTATGCTTAGACATTAAATGACCATGATGTGCTGATACACAAGCCACTTGATGATGTGGCGTGGGTGCCCAATGATGCATATTCGTTCAGCACACGTGACCTGGTGCATCCTCCACCTAGGTCCAGCTGTCCCCGCTGAGAAGGAAAGCACACCACGGCTCTTGAGAGTCCATTCATTAGACAAAGGCATGGGGGAGTACACTGAGGTGGGACCCCAGTCCTTTCTAGCAGAATCTGCTTACACTTGGCCTCCCATCGATGCTGTGACCCGCACCTCCCTGCTTCTCTGGAGGTGCCAGTATGACTGGCCCTTGCCTAAATTAGTATTTTTAGACAGAGCAAAGCCTTTATTACAGTTTGGAAAATCAAGTTGTACTGGCTGTACTGAACTTTTCCTTAAAATCAGAAATGTTACATTCTGAGCTTAATGCCAGAGCGCTTGGTTGGCATGCACAACCTTGCTTTTGCTGTGGTGTCATCACCTAGAACCATTTTTTATATGTTGGTCACCTAAATTCCATTCATCTGGATCTCATCTTAATCAGACTAAAGCTGGCATGGGTGAGCTATGTCCCCTCTTAGCATACAGACCATTTTAAGAAACAGAAAGGAGGCTCTGCCTTCAGCCTACTTACCCTTGGGGTTCGAAGCTTTAATTTTCATACACATGGCCCTGAAGTTACATCAGAATGTGAGACTTCTTTTTATTGACTTGAGATGCTACTTTTTTCACTTAATGACTTAGTGTTTGGTTATGCCAAAGTAGACTTTTATTGAATAAAAATCATAGTATAAGCAGATATGCAAAGCTCAGCGGATCGAATCCACACTGGTCCACTGGTTACTAATTGCTTCCTGATCTATTTGTTTAGAAAGAGACCAAAAGGATCTGTAGTTGTGCTGTCCAATATGAGCACAACTAACCAAATGAGGCTATTTAAGCTTAACTAAGTTAAAATTAAATAAAATTAAATAGTTAGTCTCTCAGCCATGTGGTCCTGTTTCAAGTGTTCAGTAGCTATACGTATACACGGGGACTGCTGTAGCAGATGGCGTGAACAGAGCAATTCCACCCTCACTCATCAGGGAGGTTTCAGTTGGGCAGCACAGTGCTGGGCAGTGTGTGGAGATCCACTTCACCTGAGCCCTTGTGCAACGTGCACAAAGTATGGGGAATCCCGGCACCAACACCAGGCGAGGCGAAGCCGACTTGACACAGATCCCAGTCTGGTAAAAAAAACAAAAACAAAAACAAAAACCTTGCAGAATACTTTGTAAGAATGAAATCTCTCAGCTGGGCATGGTGGTGTATGCCTGAACTCCTAGGACTCCTTCATCTCTGGGAGGCTGAAGCAGGAGAATTGTAAGTTTCAACCCAGAGTGGGAAACTTAGACCCTGTCTCAAAATAAAACATGAAGAAAGGGGCTGGGGATGCAATCTCCAGTAACACAAAACCAAAACAAAACATGTCTATGTTGAAAACTGTAAACCACATAGGGAATGAATTTGGGTTTTGAAATAAATGCACACCCAGAGTCTCCCATTGCTCTTTTTTCCTTTCTCTCCTGCTCAGCACTCTACCCCTAGTAGAACCAGATATTGTCTTACTTTCCTCTCATATAGGTGCTTTAGAAGGA
Source organism: Dasyprocta punctata (assembly GCA_004363535.1). Classification (NCBI taxonomy): domain Eukaryota; kingdom Metazoa; phylum Chordata; class Mammalia; order Rodentia; family Dasyproctidae; genus Dasyprocta; species Dasyprocta punctata. The sequence continues at coordinate 8,034 of RJWM01036259.1, read as the reverse complement.
AGGAATGAGAAAGAAAGAAAGAAAGAAAGAAAGAAAGAAAGAAAGAAAGAAAGAGAGAGAGAGAGAAAGAAAGGGAAGAAGTTGGTTTCTGTACACAATTAACATCCATGAATTCTGCATAATTCTTCCCCGCCTCTCTTTTTAGGTCCTTGAGGCTACACGAGTGAACCGAAGAAAGAGCGCACTGGCCTTGCGCTGGGAGGCAGGGATCTATGCCAACCAGGAGGAAGAAGACAATGAATAAACGTCCTTCATCCCAGAAAGCTTCTTTGGTGCTTGGGATACCAAGAAACCAAGAAAATATCAAATCAAAGCATTTTAATGAACTATTTATTGAAGTACATACCAACTCAGCAATCTTTATGTTGACCAGAAGCTGCAATACACAATGATGAAAAATAAAGTGAAAAGAAAGTCTGCCCATCAAACTCTGAGACCCAGGAGTCACAAGAGAAAGGATTTCTGTGGGACTCAAAGAAGACTCTGGGTTTGGATTAGTCCACACTTGATTTAAAAGAGCAAAGGCAATATGAGCAAATCGACATAGTTGCTATAGGCAGAGCTTAGACCAGCCTTGCCAGCTGAAGGGGCAACACAGCACTGACAGAGCCATTCAGAGAACCACAGGCTGTGTAGTCTACACAGCATAGCATATTTCTCTGAGCCGGCTTCCCATTCTTTGCTCATGACATCAGAGTGTTGGGTTGACTGCTTTTTTTTTTTCCCAGCAGCTATAAAATCATTGATGTTTCTCTCCATAGTTGTCCAAAAGAGACAGCTGTGATTGGGTTTCTCTTACACTTATTTTTAATTGGAAACAATCAATGATTGCAATACATGAAGCCCATATTTTTAAGACAATTTCTTCACGTTGTAGATACAATCTATTCTGCAATAGGAGGTTAAGAAAGGTGGGGGAAGAAAGCCAAACCAAATGGATTATTTTAGCTTTAGGATCTTGTCTGCTTATACTATTGACTGATCTGCAGTTTAGGAGAACGCATTTTCACAACTATGTTTCTTCACATGAAAACTATATTTAGTGGGCAACAACTATTTTTATGATGGGATATGGGTACATAAACATGGATAAAATCTGTACACAATGAACAGCTTTGTTTAAGGCAGAAGGGGTATTTTTAGAGTGGCAATAATTAAAAAAAGGGCAAACTCTGACTTAGAGAGATAGTCGATAAGAAATAAAAAGGTGTTTATAACTATTTTGTATTATAAAGTGGGCCTTAGAGGTAATAGAGAGAAGGACAGGTTGTTTTGAATCAACCAGAAAGGAAACATTACAGTCATGAAGGTAGAAAAAGAAAGAGAAAGGGAGGGTAAAGAGTGGGGAAACAAAGAAGTAACAGAGATTATTTTTGCTGAGCAACCAGTGTTTTTCAGGGTGATAAAGAGAAAGTTATAGAAACTTAAGTGCAGGCTTGGAATCAGTTACAAATCTGAAAGATGGGGTATGTGTGGGAATACCTTTGTGCATTTGTGTATTATATGTTCACAAGGGTGTGTGTGTGTGTGTATGTGTGTGTGCGCGCGTGCGCGTGCGTGTGTTGTTAGATTTCCAGATTGATCATGGCACCTGAGTGTACAGTTATTTCCTCCAAAGCTGTTTGCCAGCTTCAGGAGTGAGTGAGAATTTCTTTTTTATGAAAAGGGATATAGAAGCACCGAGCTGATGCAGTATTTGTAATATTAAATTGACCTAACATGGTATTTGCATGAGTCACAATTGCAGAGTTTTGAGCAGTTTTGTAACTTGACATGTAGGAATGTATCCTATTTATTCTCATACTTTGTATTCATGCTTAGTATACTATAGAAGACGCCAGCTGTACTCTTTCTGTCATTTAAAGCAATATGATGAGGGCATTCACTAACTGGGTGCCCTACATTTCTGGATGTGAAAGATGTTCAATTTCTGGCCATGAGAAAAACAAAACAAAAAGAAAAAAAGCAAAAAAAAAAAAAAAAAAAAAAAAAAAAAAAAAAAAAAAAAAAAAAAAAAAAAAAAAAAAAAGTAAAGAAAACCAACTAACCAGCCTTCATTATTTTTCCTTTGTTTTTAAAACTATGGGTTTTTTTTTCTTAAAAAAAAGCAATAATTAAATCAGACCTCACTAAAATTCATATTTGTTTTCATATGGTTATGTCATAAGCTCTAATATGTTATTCTAATAAGTAGCAATTCCACAGAATTTGTATGTAGTGTTACACTCATTATGTTTGCCTTTCTATTAGGCTAGTGTTGACTTTGGGGGAAAGTTTATTTACAGAGAAGTGGTGAGCACTAAGTACAATGATGGAACTGTTTGAAACTTACAAGGAAGCTTTAAAACTGCCAAGGGAACCTGTAATTTGATGCCAGATTCTGCAGACAGTGGCCAAAATTGCACATGGGCAGTTGGTATTATCTCTAGATGGTTGGTTCTTCTGCTATTCAGCAAAATGCTAGTCACTAGCGACACAAAACAACTAAGATCCCTGCTTTGAGGAATTCATTTGATAGTGAGGGAGGCTGGCGTGGAGACAAGTATGCCCAGAAAAATGACATCCATGTTAGATGAGAAGTCCCACCTGGTGAAATGGGAGCACCCAGGAAGGAGAACTGTCTGTCTTTGAGGATTTCCAGCTGGAGGTCCCAGGTGCCTGGGCTGAAGGCACAGTGATGATAGATGTTCCGGAGGGAGACGCACAGATGAGAATAGAGAAGGCAGCAGCACCGTGTGGCCCCAGGCACAGGGACAAGGATGGCTGGAGAGCGGGAGAGTTCAGTGCGATGCACAAAAAGTAAAATGTGCTTCATATTTTCTGGGTGGACTCATGGATCTGCTAGAGACCACAGGCATGATGGAGGCTACCTCCCTCGTTTTCCCCAAGAGGAAACCAGCCTCACGACTAAACCCTCTTTGTTCTGCTTCGAAGGGAAACTTACACGCACGTGAAAGTTTACCGTTGAGAAGAAAATTGGCAGCAGAAGGGAAAGTTAGGAAGCCACACAGTTTGTGGGTTTGCTCCGGAGGCAGGTTGAGTGGTCTTTGATTACACTTGATTGAACCAGAAGCACACATTATTTAAGGAATAACAGAGTTATAGGCCTGGGGTCCTGCGGGGCCACGTTCTACGTGTGGATGAGGAAACAAATTTAAGATTTCTGTGATTCCTCCCCCAGTCACAAAGCTGTTCTATACTTCCAACTTTTGCTAGTTCCCCTAAACTGCCTTCAGGGTTTTGTTATTTCCTTGCTCTACCTGCTGATACTCCCATTCTATTCCTATGAAATGGAAGTTACAGGTCCCTTGGGAGAGCCAGATTTTCTGTCTCTGGGGGTTTTTACTCATTCAAGACACACTGGGCCACCGCTTTGGACATAGCACTGTGCTAGGCTCTAGGATCCCACACGAACCCCTGTAGCTTTCCGAAGAAGGGACAGACCCCTGGAGGAGAGTCCTTCCTGCCTAATGCACAGAGACAAATTGGTTTCCGAATGACTTTGCCTCTGAGGTTCAGCCCCACCCTCCAATAGCACGCGAGCTTGTTAATCTCAGCTACAGCAGACATTTAGATTAAGTAGATGTTAAAGCCTTCCCAAAAGTAGTCCATGCTGCAGTGTTTAGGGACATTCACTTTCCTCCAGAGCCGGTTAACTACTGACATGCCTTGGTTTTCTCATTCAGAAGTTATGGAAACAGGGTCTGTCAGTGGCAGGAGGCCGGGCTGTGTTCTACTTGGATGACACAGTGCAATTTCCTTGCCTCTTGATCCCCATGCATGCTGCCCACCCTTGGCAATGACATAGAAGCAGTATATACATCAGTGTTTATATATGTGTGTGTGTATATATATATATATATATATATACACACACATATATATGCACATATATAAAGCATAGCAAGAAACACTAAAACAATGTTGACTCTTAAACATGTTTTCCAATTACAAAATAAATTTAAACTATGTATTAAAAAAAATAGCCTAAGTATTAGAGATGGTGAATATATCCAGTTTCAGTTACAGAACCAATTTCCTGAATTTTAAGCATTCAGTGAGCTGCCAATTTTGATTTTGTGTTGCTCTTTACCTAGATGACTTTTTCTTTCTTTCTTTCTTTTTCTTATTGGAGGAGGGGAAAAAAAGGAGCAATACTGTGTTTGAAAATTATACTGTGTATCTGGCTTTCCTGTGTATGTTAACCACTTAAGTGTTATTATTCCTGCTTTGGTTTTATAGTGATTGTGAGGCATTCAATGCAAGTATACAGTTATTTTCTCATTAAAACCCAATGTGTGTTGTGTTTTTATAAAGGATGGCTACTTGTATGAGTTGGGGGGGTGGTTTGGAAGACCAATGCCTAAACTGTGAGCCGCAGTGCCAGCACCCACAGCTCCCTCTCTGTGGCAGCATCTGGTTCCTCACTTATGGTGCAAAGGAAGCAATCCTACCTGGAGGGACATCTCTATACCAGGCTGTTCCCAAATGGTCCCTTAGCAATGTGGTCTCCAGCTGCTGCAGCCAGGCCCCAGAAGTCTCCTACAGAGATGATACAGGTGTCTCTCAACATGGGTACAGCCAAAGCAATTTTGGGGCAAACAGCAGGACAGACCCCAAAATCAAGCTTTGCTGGTGTCTCTATCTCCAAACTTTATTATTACATTCCAGCATCCAGTTGGCTCTTCTCTGTGCAGAACAGAGAATTGCAGACTTTAAATAGCACATAAAGACCCAGGTTCATCAGAAACTTCCTCTTCAAATTTTACCCTGCCCTTATGTCAGTCTCCAGCTGCGCCATGACCTAACCAGCCCCTTCCCCTCCCTTGGCCCCGTCCCTTGGTTTTCTGCTCTTCCTCCTGCCCGTCCTCTTCCTTGGACTGTCAGTCAGCTGTTTCTCTTTTCTCTCTTACTTGTCACTCTCTGGAGTTTTTCTCTCCAGGATTTCCAACCGTGGGTCCCTCTTTTGGACCTCCAGGGGTTTCCTGTGAATGTCATGGATGGTAAGAGTTCTGCATTTGTTCCAGGAGAAGGTGACCGCCTCCTGTGGAAATTTGATTAAATTCCAAAGATCGTTGGTAACTTCTATAAAGTGCTGAGAGTATGACTGGTACTTTGTTAACTTTCCATGACCATGACGTAGTCAACTCTCCTTGAGTTAAGGGGAAAAAAGGTGTCTGCATGGGACACGTACACAGACTCATCTTGTCATTATTCCCTGGACAATACAGTATAGCAAATATTTTCTTGGCATCTACTTGTATTAGATATTATAAATAATTCAAATGTGATTTAAAGGAAATGTGCGATGTATCTGTAAACACTATACCTTTTGTTTGTTTGTTTGTTTGTTTTGTTTTTTGGTACCAGGAAACTCACAACCTCACACTTGCCAGCCAGGTGCTTAGGCTGCTGAGCTAAATCCCAGGCCCCAACACTATACCATTTGATATAAAGGATTTGAGCATCCATGGATTTTGGTATCCCCATGAGGACCTGGAATCAATTTTCCATGGAACTGAGGGACCTGTGTATTCATTTCTTCCAACAACCCCATGGAGTGTACTATTTTGATTTCCATTTTACATATGAGGAAACAGGCTCTAGATTAGTTAGTTGATGCCACATGGCTCATAGATGGCAGCATTCTGACTCCCAGCATTCCTCCTGATACCCCTTCCCATGAAAGCATACAACGGGCAACTTCACACGCAAAACTGGGTTGATCTGTGCGAGACCTGGGTGAGCTTCAGTGTGTCCTCTCACTGTGTGTCCCAGTAAAACTGCTCATAGGGGTCAAGAGCAAGGCTGTGATAGCCACTCAAGTCTTGTGGGAGAGTCAGGTTTTGGTGGGGACAGCAAAGAAATCTCTTCCTTTGAATGAACTATCTCTGGGCTCATTTCTTCCAGAAAATGCCAAGAGATGTCTGAGGTATCAAAAAGTTGCCAAAAAGAAACCAGAATAAGGTGGTAGAAATATGTTAAAAGGTAGCAATGACTGCATAACTCTAAATTTACTAAAGATGATCCGATTATACACTTGAAGTTTTATAATGTAATTATACCACAGTGAAGCTCTAGGGAAAAAACAAAATGTTGCAGGAAAGTTTGGAAAAGTGGGGAAATAGAGGAACCAGAGTAAAAGTTTGGGAAAAGGGGACAAGGAAGCCATACAGCCTTAAAATAAAAGGAATTCTTCACAACAGGTAGCTTCCATTTCATCTGCTAATAAGGAAGAAAGCTTGCTATTCTCGAGATGCCCACTGGGAGCCAGAAGTAGTGACCCTGTGATTGGTTGTGGGTCACGGGGGGCGGGCACCAGGCATAGCTGGGTGTCAAGATACATAGAACTGGGATTTAGCAGGCAGAATGCTGGGAGCTCAGGTTGTGGGAAGCAAGGTTTTGAACTGGTAGAGGAAATGGAACATGCTGACTGGGATAGTCCAAATCAAAGTTGTCTTTTTGGTATTCTTATTGAACAAACATTAACCAAAAAATCTCCCATGTTGGGACATTAAACCTCCACTGGGCAAAAAGGGCAGTTGATCTGTGATAACATAGGAAAGAGGGCACAGGGACCTATAAACCCTGGAGTCATCTCTCTGGTTTTTTTGTTGGTGACGAGAAGACTGCCAGTGTGGGACATGTAAGGGGATGAGGTTATTTTGCAGCATTGCTTATTTTAATCATGGGATTCCTAAGCCAGGAGATGGTGATGAATATATCCCTCCCTGTATAAAACCCATGCAGAATTCACAACTGGGCTGGTAGGGGCACAGAGAATGGATGACAAGTGAGGAATTTTTTTTTTTTTTTTTTGAGGCAGGGTTTCACTATGTAATTCAGGTTGGCTTTGAACTCACCATGTAGCCTAGGTTGGCCTCAAACCCTCAGCAATCCTCCTACCTAAGTCTCCTGAGTGCTGGGATTACAGGCGTGCACCACCACACCCAGTCAAATGGGGAACTGAAAGGGAAAATTCAGAAGATTTCAAACTTGCAAGTTGATGCCAAAGGAAAGAACGGAGTCTCAGGAAATATCTAAAAATGCCACACTGGCAGCTTCTAAATGTTTCCCAAACACTCAGATGCTTATCTGAAAGGAAGAAGAAAGTTTTCAGAGCACGGAGTGTTTTATTCTACCAAGAAACAGTGATTTTAATGTCTATTAACTTTGATGAAACAGCTTTCCAAATCCTAACTGCACAGGTGGTAGACTCTGAACAACTGGAATAAAAACCACAGATTTATCTCTTTTTTGTTTCTTTCTTTCCACTCATTTGTAGAACATTCTGCCTCTGCAGTGGTCTCCAGCTGGTCACACTGATGAGCATCAAATTGGACTGGGCTCTGCATGAGTGGGAGGCTGGTCACACACAGATTAAGGCCATTCTTTGAATTTCCAGTGCAGTACTGTAGTTCTGGAAAGCAGCCCAAGAACGGTTTACCTAGTTTTCTGGAGTTGCTCCTCTTGTTGGCCCAGGGATATCACTGGTCTGGAGTCTAACAAATAAATAGGTCTGGACATACCACTTATGTCTGAGAGCTGGGGAACTGGGTTGGGGTTGCAGCTCAATGTTAGAGCACTTGCCAAACGTATGTGAGGTACCAAGAACAAACAGAAGGAGGAGGAAGAGGAAGAGGAAGAGGAGGAAGAGGAGGAGGAGGAGGAGGAGGAGGAGAAGGAGAAGGAGAAGGAGAAGAAGGAGGAGAGGAAGAAGAAGAGGAAGAAGAAGAAAAAGAGAATAGATTCAGGGTTTACCATCTGCAGAGCCACATGACTGAGATGTTTCGATGCTTTGCTGGGAGCTTTTGTACGTTTGCGGATTCCATATCAGTTTACCACTTTGTGGGTGCTGATGAATCAGCACTTAGATTTCACTTAGATTCTTGAGGGAGGGCCTTTCTAATGGGCTAAAGCAGCAGAAAAGAAAATGAGAAAGAGAATTCATATCTATGTATGTCCAGACTTCAGGGACAAGACCAACGGATTCATTTAACCATAGACTACATTTTTCTCATATGGAGTGACAGC
>RJWM01036258.1:0-18283 GCA_004363535.1 Dasyprocta punctata | reverse complement strand
GTCACGGCACACACCTGCGGTCCCAGGTCTCGGGAGGCTGAGGCAGGAGGACCATAAATTCAAGCCAGCCTGAGCAATTTAGTGAACTCTTATCTCAAAATAAAAAGTAATAATAATAAAATAATAAAACAAAGGGCTAGAGATGTAGCTCAGTGGTACAGCGCTTGCTTAGCATGCATAAGGCCGTGGGTTCAATCCTACTATTAGAAGAATAAAAAGCAAGCTGGGCATGGAAGCGCATGCCTGTAATCCCAGCAATCAGGAGGCTGAGGCAGGAGGATCACTGTGAGTTCAAAGCCAGCCTGGGTTACATAATGAGTTCAAGGTCAGCCTGAACCTTATAATGAAACCCTGCCTCAAAAAAAAAAAAAAAAAGACTGAAAAGAAGAAAAAGCAGAAAAAGAGCTCAGTGGAGAAGCACAAGGAGCAAGTATCCACAAGGCCCTGTTTCCCAGGTTTCTGTCCGACGCAAGTCTCTCCCGTTTCTCTTTTGAAGGAGACTAGGACTTCTGGGGACGGCGCGCGTCTCATTTTAGGATGGCCGGGTACCCGGGAAGTGTTCGGCTGCGTTTCTGTCGCGGGAGGATGAAGGCCCCCAGGAGCAGGTGACTCGGGGAACCCGGGGCTCCCAGGGCAAGGGCTCCCAGGCCCCGCGGTTTCAGGGAAAAGCCCCGCCGGCGGCTCCAGGGCTGCGCTGACCGGGAACTGGTCTCTGCTCTGTAAACATGTGGAAAGCTCAGCGTTTTAACGCAGGAGAGTGAAATAAAAACAGAAAGCCCAACTTCTCTCCCTGCCTTTGAGGCATTGCCTGGTTACACGAACTCCAGCTTAGGAAACACGAATCCGGTCACGTCGGGGGTTTAAACTCGGAGCCTGCTCAGCGGGCGGAGGAGCTGACCTGCGGCCTGCGGCCTCCTTGGTGGAAGTGAGGCCGCTCCCCAGTCACAGACGCCGTCCTGGGGGCGGGGGCCTCGGGGTGACAGAGCAGCGTGTGTCCAAAGTGGGGAGACGGAGGCGTCTCACGTGACAGCGGCTTGGCCAGTCCTGTGCTGGGGCCTCTGCCCCGGAGGTCAGTCCAGGCTGTCCGTTATGGCCACCCGGCCACCGTGCCGACCTCCCAGGGGCTCCTCTAGTCCCGTCCTGTCCTCCAGTGCCCCGTGCCCCCAGCCACGGCCAGCAGCGCGTGGGACGGGGACTTCGCCCGTCCGCTTCGCCCGTGTCCTCCCCTGGGCTCAGGGCAGCTCCCAGATCTGTTTACCAGATCGAAGCGCTGTGACCCGAGTGGCCTGTCCCCACACACCCGCCCCCAAGTCACAGCCAACGCCCTCACACACACGGAGATGGGCATGGGTTGAAATTTAACCCCGGGGCTCGGGTTCTGGTGACTTTCTCCAGAGTGGGGTACACTGCACCCCAAAGCTCTGCTGAACAGGCGTGGTGAGATGGTGAGGAGCATCTCCTTCTGAGACGGGGAGCCGACCCCATGCTCAGGGCCGTGACGCTGGGGAAGGGCCCCTGCAAGCCCTGCGGCACCCCCTTCCCACTCACATGGATGTGGGGGGCTCTCCCGGGGCCTGCGGCAGGGCCAGAGCGGCGGGGTTCCCGGCAGACCTGTGCACAGAGCTGCAGGGGCGGCGCTGGTGAGTACAGCTGGGCTCTGGAGGAGGCCGAGGCAGCGGCGTGGCCCAGGGCTCCACATGGCTGCTCCTCGCGTTAGGGGACCTGGAGGTGGTCATTTAGCCTCGGTTTCCTGCGTCACTGGGCTGGGCGGGTGGTCAGCGCGTCCTTGGCCTCTGGGCCTCATCCTGGCTCGGCACCCCCACCTCCGAGCTTGCGGGCCCCGGAGGAGACCCACTGGGCACGGGTGCCAGCGACCCGAGAGAGGGAGCCATCAGCCCGGCGCCCGCCTGCCTGGCCTCAGTTTCCTCCTCCGGGGGCACGGATTGTGTGCGTCTACCTGCTGCCCCGCCTGCGGCCCCGAGCCTGTGGTGGGCACTGCCAGCTCGCGTCTGCGGGGCAGCTGTGTCCTACAGCACCCTGGGAGGCGAGCCCAGGCACAGGCACACGGGACCCCCGCTGGCGTCACTGGCTCAGCAGAACCTGGGACGGGGTGGGCAGGGCTCCCCGGGCTCAGGGCGGGGAGGAAGACGAGGAGGAGGGGACCTTCCCATGTCCGCCTATGTGAACGGGGCAGGGACCTGGGCCGTCATCAGCTCTGTCCCGGAGGCTGGGCCTGCCCTTGGTGGGCAGCAAGCGCGCTGAATGACTGGGAAGGGGCGCTCCTCGCTCTGCCACGCCCCACCCGGCCGAGCTTGGTTAGCGCGGGGCTCGCCTGCTGGGGCGGGCAGGGGAGGACGCTCGGATCCCCGTTCAAAGCCGCTCCATGTCTGGGCGCCTCGCTCCCCGCAGCTGCACTGAGCCCCTCCTTCCATACGGGCCGACACTGCGGCCAGCACAGATGTCTCGCTGCTGGCGGCCTCTCTCATGCAGCAAAGGGGACCTGGAAATGTCCACTCTTCCCACACCTGGCCTTGCTGAGTTGGGGAGACCAAATACCCAGCCGGGCGGGCCTCTCTGAGGCGTTTCCTGGCTCCCCGGTTTGGTCTAAACTGGAGTTTGTGTGACATCCACGTGGCCTGCTGGGGTGCAGTGTGGCGTGTGGACCGCAGACTGCGTGCTGTGTCCCCCAGCAGAACAGTGTGGGTCTGCCCCACTCAGCGGGGCTCTGGGCGCCGGGGGAGACCAGGATGCCTGCTTGGTGGGGGTTGGGGGGTCCCGGGGGTTGACACCAAGGTCTTCTGCTGAGCTACATCTCCACTGCTTTTTATTTTTGTTTTTTATTTTGAGACAAATTGTCACTGAGTCCCTGAATTCCCCAGGCTGAGCTGCAACGTGGGATTGGCCAGCCTCCCAGAGCCCGGGGGCACAGCTGGCCGGCTCCCTGATGTTTTTGTTTTGTTTTACTCCTTTGAGGCAGGGTCTGGCTGAGTGGTCCAGACTGGCTCCCTCCCCAGCTCCTCCCTCCCCTCTGCCTCCCCACCACCAAGGTGTGAGCAGCTTTGTTCTGCAAACTGCTCCGCCGCGCTGTTCCTGCCTTGGAGCCCGCTGGCCCTAGACTGAACCCACAGAACCCGTGAGCCAAATCAGCCCCCCCACCTTCACATTGTGGGCGTCAGGCATTTTCTCCCAGCAACAGGAAAGTGAACTGACTACCACCCGGGCTGCAGGGGTGGGGTCGTGACTTCTGCGGGGTCCGTGCCCAGAGCGAGGCCACAGGAGGCCCCGCAGGGACTGGGGACGTGGTTGGAGCGGAGTGGCTGGCGGGGTCAGGGCAGGCGGGTCAGCAGGGCTCCTGTCCTGCAGGAAGGGATGCTGGGGAGCATCAGCCTTACCCTGCCATCTTCTGGGTTCACCCCAATCCCAAGAGGGGGCGATGCTGGGAGTAAGACACAGCGAGTTCCCGGAAAATGTCTTGGAAAATGCAGACAACGCGCGGGAGAGCAGGGAGGTGGTGGTAACCACACGCCCTGGGCGGGCGTCCTCACGTGAGACAGCTGGGAATCCATGCATGAGGGTCGGGGCCGCAGCATCTTGGAGCGCAGCGCCGTCCGCCTTCCACATCGAGGGTGTGTCCTGTGGTGTGGAAGGCCCCCCCTCCCTCTGTCTCTTCCTTCCCTCTCAGGCAGGGCCGGGGGCCCCAGACCTCCCCCGCCCGAGGCCCCTGCTCTCCCCGGGCCCGGGTCGCCATCGCTGCACCCCCAGAGACTGGCTCTTCGGGGCTGTCAGGATTCAGTCAGCTTCCTGCGACTCTGCCCAGGGCAGCGAAGTTTCTCTCACACTGGGTGGGACAGTTTCCTTCTCGTGAGCGCCCGGCCGCAGGAGGCCGGCTCAGGGTCTGTCCTCAGACTTGCAGGAAGTGTGAAACCGAGAGCTTCTTCCGTCCGCCTTGAGGTCTGACAACCAGTGTCACACTCCTGCTCTTTATGCGGTGCTTTGAGGAGGCGTGATTGAAGCAAGCCGACGGCCCAGCAGAATGTGTAATTTTCCGTGCCCAGGGCCACGCCCAGAGATCGCAGCCGTTGGTCGGTGTCGTCCATCAGGAGCAGGACACACGTGAGCATTTGCCCACTGCACATGCCTGCGTTCTCCAGGGACAGAGGCACCACACTGTGTTGAAGGAATAACCCTCGGAGCGTGCGAACTGCCCCGCCCTCCACATGCAGGGGCACAGTGGGCCAGACAGGCGGGCTCACTGTGCAGGGCCTCCTGCGGGGCCTGCTCGGGCTCACCAGCGCCGGCGTTCCCAAGTGCACGCACCGGGCAGCTGTCCCTGCTCTCCCATCCCCGGGCCCCCAGTGTCTGTCCGCTCTTTGCAGACCCTGCCCCCAGTTTCTCAGAGGTCTGCAGCTCTGCCCTCGGAACCGTGCATCTGGTTTCCCTCGAGAGAGAGATGTGCCACCAGGCTGGTCCTGCAGAAGCTGCAGCGGGCGCATGGCCTCCGAGGGACAGGAAGGGGGCGGCAGCGGGAGCCGCGAGCTGCGCCTTTAGCTCTTTCAGGCGACAGACATGGATGTGCGTCAGCTCCACGCCGGCCTTGGTCTCCAGCAGGGATGCCAGGGCCCATGCAGGACGGGGCCACGTCCAAGAGGGCAGCAGCAGCAGCCCTGCTGTATCCTGAGGCGGTCTCCTCTCAGTGACAGGCGATTGAGATTTGAGAGCTGGAGCTGGGTGTGGTGGCGCACACCTGTCATCCCGGCACTTAGGCTGAGGCAGGAGGATCACTGCCTGTTCGAGGCCAGTCTGGACTACTCAGCCAGACCCTGCCTCAAAGGAGTAAAACAAAACAAAAAACACCAGGGAGCCAGCCAGTTGTGCCCCTGGGCTCTGGGAGGCTGGCCAATCCCACTGCAGCTCAGCCTGGGGAATTCAGCGACTCAGTGACAATTTGTCTGAAAATAAAAAACAAAAATAAAAAGCAGTGGAGATGTAGCTCAGCAGAAGACCTTGGTGTCAATCCCCAGGATCCCCCACCCCCCACCAAGCAGGCATCCTGGTCTCCCCCGGCGCCCACCCCCAGCATGGTCAGCTATAAACTCATCCTTGAGGAGCCCCTGATGCACACACTGTCTCCAAGATCCAAGCGCTTTCCATACACACGAGAACTGGGGGAGCGTTTTAGATCTGAGCCACAACAGGGAAAGTCCCAGCTCCAGGTGAAAGGCAAATCCAGGTCTTGGAAAGGTCCAAGGGGAGGCTGGGCACTGTGGTCCATGTCTGTAATCAACACTCGGAGGCTGAGGCAGGAGGACTGCCATGAGTTCAAGGCCAGCCTGAACTACACAGCAAGATCCTGTCTCAAAAAATAAAAGCAAACGAAAAAGGTGCCAGTGAGACGTGCACACAAGGCTCGGTAGACAAGCCCAGGAGTTAGCACCGGGCAGCCCGGAGCCCTCAGTTTCCCTGAGTTAGGACCTGCGGGACCCTGTGTGTCCCGTGTCTGCTGCCTCCACCTTGTTCCTCAGTCGGCCTCTCGGCTCTGTCCCCAGGGCACCCCCGCTGGACAGGCCAGGTCTCCGTGCCTGGGGGCACCCGCCAGTCTCCCATCAACATCCAGCAGAGAGACAGCGTGTACGACCCCGGGCTGCCACCTCTCCGGGTCGCCTACGCCGCCGCGTCCTGCCGGCACCTGAGGAACACCGGCTACCTCTGCCAGGTGGACTTCGACGAGGTCACCGAGAGCTCAGGTGGGCTGCGTCCTTCCTGCCTTCTGTCCCACGTGGGTCCCCGACTCAGCAGCGGGCTGACGAGAGCAGGGACACAGTCAGGAGGAAGGTCACGGGGACAGGAGCTAAAGTCACTGGGGAGGGGGCACCCCTTGTCCAGGTAGGCAGGTCCCGGGGACGAAGCCCCTTCCCTTTCGACGCCCAGCAGCCCGGTACAGCTGGGAAATGTCCCCAATGGCCAGCGGCGCCTGTGCCCTGACCCCCGCCGGCCTCCCATTCCCGGGAGTAGCGGGAGGTCGTCGCACGGAGCTGGGAAACGTTTGCACCTTGGCTGGGCCGGCGCCGGCTGTGGCACCAGGTTTGGGCCCCGCTGTCTTGCAGGGAACTTGCTGTGTTAACTCCGACTTCGTTCCCGGGGCCTGGGACAGAAACCCAGCTCACACGGTTTGAGCAGAGCAGGTGTGCGGCCCGCGCTCCACCCTCCTGGGATCTGTGGGACGCTGGGATTCTGGCTGCCCAAGGCACCGCGCAGCCTCCCAGTGAGCCACAGGACAGCGCCCCCAACAGCTCCCCACGGCCCCGGCAGGGGCGCAGTGTGCCCCATGGGTCACCTGGGTGGAGCCTCTCATGGTGACGCTGGCCAGGTGCCTTCTGCCTGGGGAGGGCCCTGCCCCGAGCAAGACACGGCCTAGACGGGAAATGACCTGTGTGGGACCACGGGGTGCTGCTCCCAGAAGCCCCCGCTGGACGGCAGGGCCAGGGCACTGCTCTGTGGGATACCCGGGCCGTTCACGGCACTGACCAACAAAAGCGCAGCCCGCCTCTGGGGCCTGCCAGGAGCTGCTGACCCCGGCGCAGGCCCTGAACCACTGCCAGGGGGTGGGCAGCGGTTGGCACGCGCAGGGTGGCCTTGGGGTCACTGCTGTTTTCCTTGTGGCCTGGCTCTCGCTGAGGCTGTGGCCCAGTGACACTTCCAGGAGCGCCCTGCGGGGGGAGCCCGATGACCGCGGCCGGCTGCTGCGCAGAGGGCCTGTTTCTCTTTCTTCAGCAGCCCGGATGGAGCCCAGGGCCTTCACTGACCCACGCCCCCAGCCCAGGACTTAGCTGTTCTCTTGTATTTTGAGACAGGAGCTTGCTAAGTCGCTGAATGACCCAGGCTGGCTCACACTTGTGAGCCGTCCATGCCAGGGTCTCAGGTGTCACTGCTGTGCCCAGCTGGGAAGGCCTCCCTCGGGGCTCGGCTCTTCGGTTAGCCTCTCTTTCACTTAGCGTCGTGGCCCTGACACTGTACTATAATAGGAAAAGTCAAGCAGAGATTACTTTGAGTTTATAGCCTTAACGTGGGTTCCTAATCGTACGGGCTAGAAAAGTGGCAGAATCTGACTTGAACCCTGCCACAGAGGCTGAGGGTCTGTGGCCGCCAGCAGGCTAGGGCAGGTGACCACATGCCTGAGCCTCCGTCTAGACTGCAGAGCTGGGCTCCGGGCACTGCTCGCAGGAGCAGCACGACGAGCCAGTCTCTGGGGAAACAGGAAGTTCCTGCCCACAGCCCGGTGTCCTGGTCACACTCACGACCTGCACCAAGTGTTCTCCACATGTGCGATGCGTAGGAGTTGGGTGCCCCAAAACCCCAGACTCTGGCCCGCCAGGTCTGCGTTCCTGGGCAGCTGCCTCACCCAGTAGAGACACGTCTGCCACGGCTGTTGCTTTCCTTGAGGCTTCCTACATGCAGGGTGCTGTGCTACCTTCATTATTGACATAATCTTTACAGCAATCCCGTCCAGTGATGTCTTAGTCTCTGGGTCAAATACTCAGCACCCACGACATTAAGGAGAGGTTGGCCAGGCTCACACTGTTGGCGGGTTCAGTCCATGGTCAGCTGGCTCCAAGGGAGCAGCAGCGTGGTGAGGGCCCTGGTGGAGGAGAGCTGCTCGCGTCACGGTGGCTGGGAAGCAGAGAACCAAGGAGAAGCAGGGACAAAAACGCACCCCTCCGGGTCGTACTCCAGTGACCACCTCCAGCCAGGGCCCCCCGCCAGCCCACCAGCCACACACGCATTCATGGATCAACCCGCCGATGACCCCAGTGCCCCACTGCCTGTCACACACGACAGTTAGGGGGCATTTTAGATGTAAGCTGTAACAACTGGCTATTAGACTTACCCCACTTTACAGAGGAAAGCTGAGACTGGAAGGGGTGAGACACCTGGGCCGGGATCACACAGTGTGACGGAGGGACACGGCATCCGTGCCAGGGCGGACCCCTCCTGACAGCACACAGTGCTCCCTGCTGTGGGGCCACGATCACAGCTTTCCAGGCTTTAAATAAATAAACACGTGGCCTTCTGCCGGCGGCTGCACTGTGAGGTCCAGTTTAGGAAGCGTGAGAATCTTTGCTTCATCTTCAAAGGGATCCGGACCCCACCTCGCCCCAGTCAGGCAGGGAGGCTCCGGAGCAGGCCAGACCCACGAGACCTCGGGGAAGCGCTGTGCTTTGATGGCCCCACACGGGTCAGAGGAGGCCCCGCCCTGTGAGCCGCACCGAGGATTCCCGGGCACGTCTGCCGCTCCGCCACTGGGGTCCACCGCAACCCAGCCGGGTGGCCATGGCCTGCCTCTCACTGACCCTCCTGGGGAGCAACGGGGACTCCCTGGCTCACCCACACCACTGCAGCCCTCTGGGTTTTCTGAAAGCTTCTTGGTCCCCAGCCCAGAGTGACCATTGTCCCAGGCCACTCCGTGCTCAGATGCAAAGGACAAGATGGTCCCAGGCTCAGAGCGAGTGGAAGGAATGGTTTTCCCACTGGCGGTGCCCACTCTGGTCGCATCCTCTTCCTCAGACACTCTGTGCCCTCCAAGGCAGGTGGACCAGGCTCCAGAGGTCGGAGGCTGTGCACCCACACCGGATGCAGGGCCAGCTTGGTGTCGGGCGTGGGGAGCTGGGCGCGAGGCCCCATCCTGCTCGGGGCAGCCTGGCTGACGTCCTGGACTCCCCGCAGGGCTTCATCTGCCAGGGGACCGAGGCCACGGGCTCAGGACTCTCTGGGCCCAGCAGCTCCACTCCAGCTGCGCTGGTGGGCAGTGGTCTGGGGTGACACCCCCACCCCAGTACCCAGGCCTTTCCCAAGCTCAGAACAGGCCTGTGGGTGTCGGGCTGCGAACAAGCACACCCCGAGGCTGAGAGGCAGACCCCGCTCTGAGCTGCCCCTCAGGGGCCAATCTGGGCATGTGGGGGCCACGGTGGCTGTGGGACCAGCAGTGCCACAGGGAGGTGGGCGGTGGGCGGGTGCCAGCACTGGGACAGCCCTCGTCCTGTGGCCCTGCAGTTTCCTGAGCTCAGGCTTAGCGCTCTAGAAGATAGAGCAGCAGAGGCAAGGCTTTAGTGTCAGGCCTGGACTTGAATCCGCTTCCCCCGTGGCACCCCTCCGCCATCGCCTCCACAGCCACAGAGCCACTGGCTCCACGGTGCTTCATCCCTCCAAGGGCAAGTCTGGGGAGTCACAGCACGGCTGGGCCCAAGCGCGCTGGGCTCCCTGCCCGTGTCACTCGCCCCTGAGGACCGGCTCCTCCTCGCCCGCCGGCCAATTGGACCTCGGCATCTAGCAAGGCCTCGTGTGCTCATCGGGGCAGGGATATCTCTGGGCCCTTTTACAATTCAGATAGAGCCGCGTGTTGTGGTCACCTTGCCATCGCAGAACGGTAAAATCTGCTGAAAGCCTGAGCTGGACTGGGGCTCCGTCCCCTGCTGTCTGCCACAAGGGCACTGTACAGGGACCAACAGGGCCCGCCGGCAGGAGACCTGTAACGCTCGGTGCACCCTTCACAGCGACGCGGGCCAGGCCGGGCTGTGTGCATGGCAGTGAGCCAGTGCCTGGGGAACGCGTCCCTGGACGCCCAGCACGGCCAGGCTCCTCCTCAACTGCGTCAGTGCCGTGTCCATGCCTGCGCACGCCCGGCCAACTGAGGTCTCGGGGAGGCCACTGGGCACCAGGCCGGTCGGGAAAGCCGCCTCGAGGTTGCAGGTAGGGAGCTGCGGCCTCCACGGTCCGTGTCTGGGGACTCGAAAGGTGTCCCCAGAGGAGCCCTGGCCCAGCGGTGGCCTGGACCGGCAGGGGCTGCGGACAGGGGACGGCTTTGTGCTGTGGATCCAAACTCATTCGCTGAAAACCCTTATTGTATCCTAGAGGACTGAACTACATGGTGATAGGATTTCAGCTTTTTCTTTTTCTTTTTTTTTTTCCAATTCAAAAGACCTTTTTTTTTAATTAAAGAAAGCTCTGGGAAGGCAGCGGGACAGGTGCGGCTCAGAAATAGGCCTGGGAGGTGTCACCACCTGTGGGCGGCCGGGGCCCTTACCGCCTCCTAGAGGCATTGTGTGGACCTGCACCCATTCGCGCCTTTACGGTGAAGGCGTGCATGGGACACGGGTGACCCAGACGGATAAGCCTGTCCCTGGGGAGGGAAGTCAGAACATGCATGCGCGTGGAGCAGGGGGATGAAGGCCTCGCTCGCGTTTGCAGGGATCCGCGGGGGGCCCCTGGAGAGCCACTACCAACTGAAGCAGTTCCACTTCCACTGGGGGTCCACGGACGCACGGGGCTCCGAGCACACGGTGGATGGCCGCGCCTTCGCCGCCGAGGTGCGTGGGAGGCTCTGGGCGGGCCGTGGGCGGGAGGCCTGCAGGGCTGTGCCGAAACGGGGCTCCGGCGTCCTGAGGCCTGAGAGCAGGGCCAAGCACCCCAGGGCTCTGGTGGAGCTGAGGAGCCTCAGTCAGGATCTGAAGACCTTCGGCAGAGAGGGGCGTGTGTGTAGGCGGGTGCTGCTCAGCTGCGACTCCCCACTCTCCCTTTGTGCTCCTGTATTTATTTGGAGGCAGGCTGCCACTCTGCAGTCGAGGCTAGCCTTGAATTTACAGTTCTGCCTCAGCCTCCTGATCACAGGCATGTGATACCACTCAGGATACTTTTTTTTTTTTTTTTTAGACAGGGTTTCACTATGCAGTTCAAATTGGCCTTGAGCTCACTCTGTAGCCCAGACTGGTCTTGAACTTGCTACAATCCTCCTGCCTCAGCCTCCCAAGTGCTGGGATTATAGGTGTGTGCCACCACACTCTGCTATTTTTATTTTTGAGACAGTGTCTTAAAAATTGCCCAGGCTGCCCTCAAACTCTTGTCTCTACTGCCTCAGCCTCCTGCAAGTACACAGCAGGGACTTGGGAGCTTCTGGGTATGAGATGCCGCACAGGACATGGAGACTCAGTGTCCCCAGCAGAGCTGCGCGGGCCAGCGAAGAGGCCTCGGGGACCTGGAGCTGGTCACATTTGGCTCAGAGAGCTTCCGTCCCAACCCCGTGCTCCGGGACACCCCAGAGCCCCCGGGGACGCTCACGTCCCGGAGTAGAAGTGTCCTGCAGTGTCCTCCAGAGATGTCCGGTCACCGCCAGGTCCCCAGATGAGCAGCGCCCTGCGTGCCGTGCAGGGAGCGGGGTGGGGGAGGCGGGGCCCCGGGCGGCACACGCGCGGCTTCCTTCGCCAGTGTTTCCGTGTGCGGTTGGGGATCTGCGGACACAGAGCCCGCAGGGAGGGAGGCGGCCTCGCCCTTCTCCGCCTCCCCCACGTGAACCCTGTTGCCAGCCTGGCACTGCCGCTCCAGGCCTCTTTTCCTACCTCAGGAAAATGGGCAAAACAAGGACCCAGGAGGGAGTCAAGGCCAGGCCCCGGGCTCGGGGGAAGATGCAGGGTGTGGGCGGCCCTGGCACTGCCAGGCCTCCCGCCGCTGGGCTGGCGTTTCAGCCCGCGATCCGCATCGGGGGTAACGAAGAGGGACAAGCACCGGACTATCTGCTTCTGTTTTTGTTTTGTTTCTTTTTCCAGTACTGGCAATGAATTCAGGGTCTTTGCCCTGAGCTACACCCTCAACTCTTTTTTACTTTTTATTTTGAGATGGGGGCCACCCTAATTTGCCCAGGTTGGCTTGCAATCCTCCTGCCTCAGCCTCCCAGAGTGCTGCGATGGTGGGCGTGTGCCACCGTGCCTGGCTCCTGTTCTGCTTTGCTCTGTTAAAACAGTGCCCTTCTTTCTCTCCCAGCAGGAGTGCCCGGCTCTGGCCACCTACGCCTGCAGTGCTGGCCTTCCCACCCGCTAGGCTGCACGAACCGGATTCGCTGAGACTCTGCGCCTGACACGCAGAGCCACTCGGAGCAGAGTGGGGGTCCTCTCCATCTGCATCGGGCCCCCACTGAGTTCTCGCTCTGCTGTTTCAGCTGCACTTAGTTCACTGGAACCCCACGCGGTACCCGAGTTACCGGGAGGCAGTCCTGGGGGAGAAGGGCCTGGCTGTGACCGCCGTCTTTCTGAAGGTAAGGGCTCTGGGCAGGGCGTGTGCCGGGCGGGGAGCGGCCTTGTGCACGGCCTGGTCACGGGAGCCCCACTGGCGCGGCCCCCACGCTGACGGCTGTGTGTCTGTGCCGCAGCTGGGCGCCCCGCACCAGGCCCTGCAGCAGCTGGTGGACCTCTTGCCGCAGATAAAGCACAAGGTGAGGTGAGGTGGGAGCCAGCCCAGCTGCCTCGTTCGCGGGGGAGGCACCGAGGTCATCGCGAGGAGCTTGCAGTGGGCGCGTGGTCCAGGCCTGGAAATGGAACTGAGGGCCCAGTTCCCAGGACGTGGGACATGGCCTTCGCCTGGAGAAACCCGCTCTCTGGCCTGCGCCTCGCTCCTGTCCTCAGGCCCTGCTTCCTCCTAAGATGCAGGCGCGGACTCCACTGGAGCGCCCCAAAGTCAGCCACTCAGGCAGTTTCTGGAAGGGGCGCATCTGCCTGTCCCAGGACTCCTGTTGGCTGAATACCTTCCTTTAACTAGATTTGCTCTTCATCAGCGCTCTGGGAGGCTGAGGCAGGAGGGTCCTCAGTTCAAGCCCCACCTGTGCAACCTGGTGCCTTAGCAAGAGTCTGTCTCAAAATAAAAATAACAGCAAAGGCTGGGGACAGAGCCCAGAGGGAAGGTTCTGGTTCAATGCCCAGTACTGAGAAAAACATCTTTAGCCTTGTCCAGGGCAATGGCAGCCAGCAGTGATGGTTTGGCTGAGGTTGAAGTGAATTAAGAATTCAACAATGGCTGGGCATGGTGGTGCACGCCTTTAATCCCCACATTTGGGAGGCTGAGGCAGGAGGATCCTTGTGAGTTCAAGACCAGCCTGGGCTGCAAAGTGAGTTCAAGACCAGCCTGAACTGCATAGTGAGACCCTGTCTCAAAAAATAAGGCTGGGGATTTAGCTCAGTGGCATAAGCACCCGCCTGATAAGCACAAGGTTGTGAGTTTGATCCTCGGTACCAAAAAAAAAAAAAAAAAAAAAAAGAATTCAGCTATGAAGGTTGAGGACAGTCGGCCCTTTCGCCACCCTGCACATGCTTGGGGAAGGAATTGCACTGAGACCGCGCTGCCCCAGGCGGACAGCGAGGCCAGAGGGGCTGCCTGGCGTGGGAAGCCGGGCGCGTCGGCACAGCGCGCGCAGAAGTTCGGCAAGGATGACAGTCTGCGCCTCCAAGGTCGGCCAGGAAGGGACTTGGATGGAGAGGTGGAAAGCCCAGAGAATGGAGTTTGTTTATTTAGCACCAAACAAAAGAGTTCCCAGGGAAAGGGCCCAGAGGTGGCCGGATGGGGCGGCTGAGGCTCCCACCTGTCTGACAATGGCCAGAGTGCGGCCGCCCTTCCCTGAAGCGCGGGGGTCGTTTGATCTCCGCACAGCCGGCCTTGAAGCCCGAGACAGGTCACCCCCTCTGCTTCTGGCTTGGGACCCCCAAGGCCACACTGTGCTGCCCAGTACCTCAGCCCCTTCCTCGCTGGTCCACAGCTGGAACAAACCGGGCCGTGGGATGCGTTCCCACCAGCCACACCCTGGGTGGTCCCCACCTCTCGGTGGGAGAGAGCTTTGGCTGCGCGGTGCGGTGGCCGAGGGTCTCAGCTTCCTGCCCCAGGTGGGGCGCGCACAGGTGGGGTGTCGGACAATGGCGGAAGGGCGGCGGGTCTTGGTTCTGGCCCTGTGCTGATCTCCAGGCCTTGGCCTCCGGCCGTGAAGAACAAGAGTTGAAAGGGCTTTCAGAGATCAAAGCGCTTTTCCAAGGCCAGCCCTGCAGGGCTTCCGGTCAGGGAATAGAGGATCCTCCCGGCCAGTCCTGGAGCCCAGGACTTCATGCGTTATGAGGGGGCTCTGCAGGCCCCTGGTTCAAAGCTCCAACCCCCAGTTCTGACCTGTGTGCCTTGGGGGAGGTGCCGAAGATTTTCAGGGTCTCAGTTTCCCCGTCTGTGAAATGGTGACATTGCAGTAAATATTCAGGGGCACCAGTGTCAGGGTAAAACAGGGCACAGCCGCTGGCACCCAACAGTACCTAGGCCTCAGAGCCGTCTGCTGGCCCAGGGCCTGGAGTGGCGGGGAAGAGGGGGGCAGCAGGAAAGCCCCAGCCCAGGGCCACTGCCCGGGCAGCCCTCGCCTTGCCGTGTCCCCATGTCGGGCGCACAGGGTGGAGGCCACTGCCAGGGTGCCCGAGCACCTGGGGTCCGTTCCTCTCACACAGGGGCCCGCTCGGATGCTCGGCTCCCTGGAGACAGGCGGGGCACGGGGGTGGCACTTCCGCTGTCCCCCCAGGTCAACTGAGCTGTGTCCAGTTAGCGACCAGGGCAGCCTCCTGCCTAGGCCACAGTGGATTTTTCGGGGTTCCTTGTTGGGGCAGAAGCGGGGGCTCCCCTCTCTGCAGGGGGCCCACCTGGCCGCCCTCTTTGTTCTTGCCTGGTGCATCACCTCTCCGCTGTTCCACGGGCCCCTTCCTCCCCTGCTCCTCGTCTCTCTGGGATGTCACCGCAGTGGGGCCTGGGGCACCCCTTACCCCACTGCCCCACCCCGTGTTCTCCTGTCACCCTTGATGTGCACCAGGCAAACGCTAGAGGTTTCCTGGGTTTACTCTGCGGGAGCCCGGGTGGGCAGGTGGCCCTGTCCCTTTGTCTCTCTGCGTCCCCCGAGTCTGGGGCAGAGTTGGGCTCCTGGTGGGCTCAGCTCCACCCGTGAAGAAATGCGTGCATGCACGCAGAATGAATGAGTGAGTGACTGCACACGCTCAGAGGGCCAGGTCTCTCCCTGGCCTTTTCCCGAACACGCAAGGCTGCCAGTGGGACCAGGACCGAGGCCCTGAGCTGGCCGGGCGGGCAGGGACCATCTCAGAAGGAGCTCGGAAAGCCGCAGGGGTGCTGTGGGCCGGCGGGGGATGCTGGTGAGGAGGGCGCCCGACAGGGAGGCGGAGCTTGCCGGGGTTCCCAGGGCAGGGACAGGGACACTGAGAGAGGACCGGTGGGACGTCTCGGGGCAGTGGGGTGCAGACAGCATGGTGGCTCCACGGGGGTTCAGAAAAGAGTCACCGCGTGACCCAGAGGCTGCAGCTGGCGTTTGCGTCCTCCGTCGGCTGCCAGGCATCATGGATGGGCAGAAGGTCTCAGCGTGGAGGGGACAGGAAATCCTGAAGCATGTTCCGGGGTGACATTCATGCACCTCAAGGACATCGCGCTAAGAGAAATAAGCCAAACACAGAAAGCTGATACCACAGGGCTCCCCTGTGTGAGGGGCTGGGGTGTTGAACCCAGAGTCAGGAGAATGGGGTGGGCGACCAGTACTTAATGGGGTCACAGTTCAGAGGAGTGAGCAGCTGCCCGACAGACTGACTATTCTTAATGTCACTTACAATTGCCTACAATGGCTGGGTGTGCTGGCACAGGCCTGCCACCCCAGCACTTGGGAGGCGGAGGCAGGAGGATCGCTGTGAGTCCAAGACCAGCCTGCAGCTTGTAGTGAGACACTGTCTCAAAAAAAAAAAAACAAAAAAAAAAAAACACATGTCTAAAATGGTCAATTTCATTTTATTTCATTGATTTATTTTATTTTAATTTTTTTGCAACACCAGGGATCGAACTCACAACCTTGCACCTGCCAGGGCAGGCGCTTAAGCCACTGAGCCAAACTCCCGGCCCTGGTTTTTTGAGTTAGGATCGCCCTATGTAGCTCAGGCCAGCCTTGCGCTCTCATTGTAGCCCAAGCCGGCCTTGAACTCACAACGCTCCGCCTACCTCAGCCTCCCGAGTGCTGGGATTAAAGGCGTGCACCACCACGCCCGGTTTAAAATGGTCAGTTTTATATCCTCTGTATTTTATGTCATTTTTCCACAGCCAAGGTATAAACACATGAGTAGCTTTAAAAGGAAGAACCAAGCACCTGGAGGGGTGCTCCTCGGTGTGGGTGGGCTCCGTGTCACGTGTCCATGTTTTGAGTGTAGCAGGGGAGGCCTGGAATCTGTCCTTTCCCGCGTGGATCTGGGGCCCCGGCTGTCCCGGCCCTCGTGGTCCCACACTGACCACTGTGGCCCTTGCACTCAGGACACGCAGGTGGCCCTGGGCCCCTTCGACCCCTCCTGCCTGCTGCCTACCTGCCGGGACTACTGGACCTACGCGGGCTCCCTCACTACCCCGCCACTGGCCGAGTCGGTCACCTGGATCATCCACAAGAAGCCCATCGAGGTGGCTCCCAGCCAGGTGAGTGGCCGGCCCTGATGTCACCGGCCTGACGGGAGGGGTGATGGCACTGCCCTGGGTCCCACACACCGGCGGGGACCCGGGTGCAGCATCACACTCTCCCATCTGCAGCAGGCCGCGTCCATGCCAGGTGAGCGGCTGAGGACACCGGGTCTGACCGGGCAGCAACAACGCTCCGGGCCGATCGGGGTGGAATCAGTGGGAAAGGGCAGAGGTGACGAGGAAAGGGGACAGAGCCCTGGCCCGCAGCAGGACCATGAGCCAGGAGAGCAGCGTCCCAGACACAGCCAGGACTCCACTGGGCGTGGCTCAGTGGCACAGCGCTCGTCTGGCAGGCCCTGGGCCCTGGGTTCGGATTGTTGAGGGGGAAGAGCAGACTTTAGACTCTGACCCACTTTTCTGAATGGTACAACAGCACCAAATGCAGGCGGCAGCAGAGCCCTCGCCAGCTCTATTAGCAGTTATGCAGGAGCGTGTGCCCGGAGAACAGTCTAGACGGGTCACGTCAGCCAGCGCTGGCTTTGGGGTGCTGCGTAACAAGCTGCCGAGATGCCACAGCTCACGGCAAGCTCTTCCTGCTCTTCTTGTGGTCTGCGGTGGGCTGGGGAGACTCTGAGGCTTCAGTGGTTTACGGAAGTCTGGGGAGGGGAATCAGGCCAAGCCCAGAGTTCAGCAACTGCATAGCACATTCAAAGCCACTGCTTGCTGGGCATCTGTGGAAATCCTGTCGAAGGCAGCGTGAGCCTGGGGTGATGCTGCCCTGCCATTCGCTGCAGACATCACTAATCGATCTCCGCAGCGCTCATCATCTCCGGGGCTCCCCCTGGCCTCGGCTTCTGTGGGAAGCAGGCACGGACGATGACACCCGATGGGCCGGGAGGTACTGTGCAGTGTGAGGTGCAGACTCCCTGCCCTGTCCCCAGCCAGAACCGTGACAGGCACGAGGAAGGGCTTGGGTGGGAAGTGGCCCCTGGTCATCCTCAGCAGATGCACTCGCCGCAGGTGCCCACGCATGTCAGGTCCACACCAGGACAGGCCAGGAGCAATGGCGTCAGCCTCAGGGCGTGGCTGCCTGGCCGAAGTGTGCCAGCGTGCGTGGCTGGCCGGACGCGTGCCCCTTGGGGGATGGGAGGAGTTCAGTGTGGGCTCAGAGTACAGGGAGCCCAAGTGCCCACCGGGGACCTCGCGCACCGGGCACCAGCTTCGGTGCCACCGTCTGCCGGTGGACCCAGCTCGCCCCGTGCAGCGCTGAAGCTGGTGAGATGTGAGCACCCCCACGCCACTCAGGAGACCCCGCAGGGGACAATCAGGATGCACAGAAAAGTGGGGTTCTCCTCTCCTGGCATGAAAGGTGAGCCAGGTCCCTCAGTGACCTGGGGGCCGGGCTCCAGGACCCCACAGATAGCAAAATCCATGGATGCTCAAGTCCCTTAGAAATGGCACACGCCAGCGGTGGTGGTACACCAGTCATCCTAGCTTCTGGGGAGGCTGAGGCAGGAGGACTACACGTTCAAGGCCAGCCTGGGCAACTTAGACCCTCAATATAAAGAATAAAAGGGGCTGGAGGTGTAGCTCAGTACCCCTGGGTTTGATCCCCAGTAATGAAAAAAAAAAAAAGGAAAAAGAAAAAGGAATGGTATTTGTATTTAACCTATGCACATTTTCCCAGATACTTTAAATCTTCTCTAAATGACTTTTAATACCTGGTGCAGTAAAAATTTCATGTAAATGACGGTTACATTGCTTAGAGAATAGCGACGAGAGAAAAGTCTGCGTGCATTTAGCAAAGACAGATTTTTTTTTTTTTTTTTTTTTTCGGCACCAGGGATTGAACTCACAGCCTTGCGCCTGCCAGGGCAGGCGCTTAAGCCACTGAGCCAACTCCTGGCCCTGGTTTTTTGAGGCAGGGTCGCACTATGTAGCTCAGGTCGGCCTTGCGCCGCGTTGTAGCCCAAGCCGGCCTCGAACTCACAACGCTCCGCCTACCTCAGCC
>RJWM01036257.1:0-18280 GCA_004363535.1 Dasyprocta punctata | reverse complement strand
GCTCACAACCTCACGCCTGCCTGACAGGCACGTAAGCCGCTGAGCCAAACTCCCGGCCCTGGTTTTTTGAGGCAGGGTCGTACTGTGTAGCTCAGGCCGGCCTTGCGCTCACGTTGGAGCTCAAGCCGGCCTCGAACTCACAACGCTCCGCCTACCTCAGCCTCCCGAGTGCTGGGATTAAAGGCGTGCGCCACCACGCCTGGCTTGAGGCCATACTCTTAAGTGAAATAAATCGGACACACATATGTAAGTATCACATTGTTTCTCTGGTAAGAGAAAGTGAAAGTGTAAATAAGGATAAAATGTATAGTAGATACTGTGAAATAGGAAGAAAATGTTCAAATGGGAAGGGGAACTAGGGAGGGGGTAGGAGAGGGAGGAAGGGAAAAGAAAAAAATGAGAAAAGAAGGAAAAATGGAAATAAAGCTTTTTAAATGAGGAGGGGAAGGGGGATTGAAAGGAGGATAGGGGAATGGGAAAAAAAGAATCAAGATAGATCATGTACAGGTGCGAATTCCCAATAATGAATGTGATCATTATATATATATATATATATATATATATATATATCTAAAAGATACCAGTAAACTTAGTTAATTTAAAAAATTTTTTCAAGAAAATATGGTATTTACACAAATTGGAGGGCTAACCTGCCATAAAGAATTTGAGTTATTAGAAAGAAGGACGCACCTTGAGACCATAATGCTAAGTGATACAAATCAGACATGCAAGCTTAGATATTACACAATTTCTTTTACATGAAAAACCCAAATTATAAATAGCAAAATAAATGATAATAGGAAGTAGGGAACTAGACCTTTCTCAAAAAAGAAGGGGATCAAGAGATGGAGGGAGGTGTTAGGAGGGGAATGAAAGGGAATGAAAGAAGTATTAAGATGTGTTATGTAAATGCACCAACTCCATAAGGAATGAAAACCTTATGTACTGCAAATATGTACTAATAAAAAATTTCTTCCAATGCAAGTCTATTCACAAAAGAAAAACTACAAAAGAAATATGTCTGTTTGTGCATATCAAGTGCAGGTGTTTATGCAGAGATGTATAAACATACATGTATGTATATGCAGGTATGTATAGATTTAAATGTAACTGTGCATGTTTGCAGAGGTGTACATGTAGATATAAAAGTAGGCATGTGTGCGCAGATATAAACATAAGTATGCATGTGCACATGTACAAGAGTATACAGATAAAAGTGTATGTAGGTGTATGCTGACATGCAGAGAGATGTGTGTATGCAGAAGTGTGTATACAGATATAAATGTAAGCATATGTGTGTGTAGAGTTCTGCAGATATGCATGTAAGTATGTATGTTTACACGCAGATAGATGTATATGTGCATGTGTGCAGAGATGTGTGCAGATATAAATAGAAGCATACGTGCATGTATGCTTTCCCAATCCAGCCTACAGAGAACACCCAGAAATAAAAACACTGTGGCAGCAATGAGCACACATAGTGCTACAGGTGGTTTTTTGGGAGAAGGGAGTGTAATTCACCTTCTGGTTTTTGTAGTACTGGAGATTGAACCCAGAACCTTAACACAGAGCTGCATCACTGCAGCAGAGTGACAGTTGATTCTCTGACCCTGCTTCTGTCTTCCCTTGGGCTCCAGTCATCAAGTCATCTTGCAGCAATGAAATACTGCTGCTGTTACTGAGGAACAGGCAGAATATACACTTTGTAATCTCTACTAATCTCATGTGACCTTCAAAATAAGTGTTTCAAATCTTATATTGAATCAAGTAAGCTCAGCTTGTGTGCAAAACACAGATTTCTTTCTTTGTAGATTTAAATATTTATTGAGTGCCAGGTATAAAGGCACAGGAATGATAAAATATGGTCTTCTCTCACAGGAACCTCATAATCTTTGGCAAAACAGATACACATCATAGGAGGCACATGCCAAATATTGACTAAAAGTGTATTTCGGTAATAAGCTGGTTTTTAGCCTGAAAAGGCAAATGACAGGTGATGCATACCATGTTCTCCACGCGGAGCTCAAACGGCATCGGGTTGTACACCATCAGCTGGACCTCACACACGTCTCCTTGAACCCACTGGAAATCTACAAAACACACAAGTGACAACCCATGATAGTTGGTTTCTGGGCAGTTTTCAGGGTTTCATCTGATTCCTATGGCAATGTATTTGTCTACCAAAGTGGTGGGCACTATAATTGCCTTGTGACAAACAATGTAGAGCTGGCTTATCTGCCAACTCTCTGAAACAAAGCAGAGCTTGATGATGGCCACTGTGACATGATATGAAGGACGTTCCTTGCTGTCTTCAGTGGGTGACACTCTTGTCAGTGTGCCTGATGCAGCTTCACAACACTGAAATCCACCCAGGTGGCACTGCCTTTAGCATGGAGCCGTGAGACTGCAGCACTTCACTGACCTGAAGGCCAGAAACAAAGGCAGAGGCCATTGGGCTCACTCAAAAGGGGCACAGGACATGATCTTCCTGCTCCCCAAGGACTGTAAGAAATGACTTCCCTTCCTCCCACTCCCAAGTCAGCTGCCATGCAGAGGCAGAATTCTGAATTGACCTCCATAAGCCAAGGCCCAGTGTGCATGCCTGGTGTAAACCCATCCCTTGAGGTCAAATACCATAATTATGTGATGGTCTATAACAAAAGCAAAGGAATTATGCAGATGTCATTAATGTTGCCTATACGTTGGCTATTAGTGGCAACTAAACATGGTCTGCAACAGGCCCTCTGATTTCTCACTGTGACCCAATACATAGTGCCACTCAACCATATCTCTGCTCCCAAGGCCTCTCTAAACAGCAGCCAGGTGCTATAGGAACACTCCCTCACTCTATTTTAGAATGACCCTCGAAGGCAGACCCAAAATTCCCCATTCAGTGAGAGGCACATCAGTCATCTGTGGTCACATGGGTGGGAAGCTTCAGCCCGCTCTACCTGAGAGGTTCAGCCTGTCCAGGCCACCACACTGCCCCTGGGGTAGCTGCCAATTCATCATAAAGCCTGGCAGTGCCATGAAATGACAAATGACTCTTCGTCACCTCCTCAGAGTAGAGCTCAGATCACAGTTATGCCATTCACAAACAGACACAAAGACCAGTAAATTACTCCACAGTGCAGCGGGAAACGGTCTTAAGAATTCTAACACTGAGTCCCCTGCTGCAATAGCAACTCCCCCAGGTAAACACAAAGATTCCACTACTGAGACTAGAAATTTAAGTTAAATACATGCAATTCTTTAAGCCTGCAGGCAGGCACTCACTGATCAGAATATTGCCAAAAAGGTAATAATGCCACAGAATATAAATTACATTTTACTACTAATACGCGTGTTGGCTGAACCTTTTATTATGTCTCAGAAGATAACCTTACATCAACTCCTGAATTTATCCTCAGCCCAAATGATCAGGCACTTTACTATAGTGAAAGCCATATTGTAAAGGAAAAAATATTCGTAGGCACTGAGTCATCAAACCTTGGGTAGAGACTGGGCTCTGTCACTTGCCGGCTGTCTGACCTAAGGCTAATTTGTATTTATTCAACCTCAATTTTCTTACCTATAAATAAGGAAGACAAAAACACCTACAATGTCAGCAATGAACAGTTATGGGAATCACTGGATAACGTTTGATTCAGCCTCTTCCACAAATGTACAGTATTGTTTATATAAAAAGAAACCTCGACAATTGCTTGAGGTTGAAGAGAAAAAAATAACAAATGAGGGCCAACTTCAGGGACATGTGATCCAGATAGTTGATGGCACTATCCCTGTGTTTAAAGGCCCCATATTTGCTCAATGCTTTGCTGTCATTGTCCCAAAATATCTTTAAAAAACAATTTAATAAAGAGCCCCAGACTTTCAATTTGCACTGAGCCCCACAAGTACATTACCAGGTCTGAGAAGTCTCACCTCTCCGGTTTCCTAAATCACCTCCACAAGTTCTTATCTAAACAAAATGAGTGAAACTTTGCAGGAAAGTTTTCTTTTAGAGGAGAACGTGTATGACCAACCCCACTGAGGCCCAAATAAACAGTTGAAGACTCCAGAAGGGCCATCTGAGAAGAGTTTCATCAACTCTCTATGACTGGTCCAGATTCATCAAGGGAAGGCAAAGCCAGAAAACCAGAAAGCACTTGCCATCATCACACAGCCAGTGAGCATAACCCTAGTGCTCTGACTCTAGGCGGTGAAAGGTGGTATTTCCATAGGAGGCCGGGCAGCTGTCACATTCCAGGTCTTTCTGGTTTTCATAACTTCCATAAAGTAACTTTTATGAAATAAATTTTAAACAAAGCAGATTTATGGGCAACTGCCAGACAAAGGCAGCAAATCAAATACCCTTCTATGAGAGTTATGCATGTATACACACATGGATGAGTACACCTGAAATTGCGTCCTGAGAATACAGAAAAGGCTCTGGAAACCAGGCAGCAGAGCACAGAGAGGAACCCCAGGGAAGCAGTCCTACCGATTTTCTTGTTCTTCTCCTCTCCTCGGTTGTGTGCGATGATGGGCGAGTAGATGAAAGGGCTCTTGGCTGACACATTCTGACCTAGCAAGCTTTTCATTTTCTGTGGCCGGAGGCTGGCAGGAAGGCTCAGCAGCTTCACATGCCTGCAGTTTCAGACAGAACACAAATGCATCCCCAGCCTTGTTAGCTGGGTCTCAGAATAAACACCCCCCCAATACCATGTGTGAGAAAAACAGTGAACAATGGAAAACAAGAGAGAAACTGAGGAAAAGGAAAGCATTCAAACTCAGCAGGACAAAGTGGTAGAACCCCCAAAGCTCAGATATATGGGCCCAAAGGTAGCCCGGCATGAAAGGATCAGGCTGGAACTGCCTGTCCTGCCCACTAGCTGCAAGCCTTTGGGCAATAGCCTCCTCCAAGGTTAGGCTACTGTCTGTAAGATGCTGACAGATGCAATGCCTCCCACATGGAGCGAGGGTGAGAACCTGGTTAAATGCTCCTGGCACAGTGCCCACTGCTCAGCAGAGGGCTGCTCTTTCTCTCTCTATTTCTGTTTCAATGGGCCTGCCCACAGCAAGCAGAAGTCCATGCAAGCAGAAGGTAGCACTTGGAAAAACAAACAGCATCCCTGCTTTGTCCACATGAGTGGCTGCTTCTCCATCAGCACAGTCCATCCTGGAGTTCAAATCCAAACAGATGACATCTACTAAAGATTCACTAATCCATGGAGCCTGAGCATACTTGAGCATTGTTACAGTTTATATCTAGATGTTCCCTCAAACCCTCATGCACTCATAGGTGAGACTTTGAGGAGGTAAATGAATCATGGGTGCATGATACTCTTCAGTGGATTAGTCTATGGATGAGCTTATAGCTGAATGTGATTCTGGGAGGTAAAGCCTAGTAGGAGGAGGTGGGCCACTGGGGGTGTGGCCTAGAAGTGCCTATCTACCTCCTTCCCTTCTTTATCACTCTCTGCTTCCTGCTGCCATGCCATCAGCCATTTCTCCTCGGCCATGCTGCACTGCCTTGGAACCAACAGACTATGGATCGAAATGTCTGCAATCTGTGAGCCCAAATAAACCTCCCCTTCTTTAATTTGCAGGTATCAGGTATTGTCTCAGTAACGAGAAAGTAACTAAAACAAGAATTGGCTACCCAATTAAGCACCACAACCACATTCTTGGTTTGAGTATTACTACTGTCATCTCCACACTGTCAGTGAGGAAACTGACATGAAAAAGATACAGTATATTCACACTGCTTGAGATTCCATGGGTGGAAATGAATGAAGACATGCCTTTAACCCACAGCATTTTAATAACTCCCTTTGAAGAGTTTGGCAAGATGGTAGCTAAGGTCTGGAATACTCTGAGGTCTGAGACTGGAAGGAAGAATAAGGGTAGGGGTGGGGGGAGGCTAGAGGATCTGTGAGGGGGTTACCTACTAATCATCATGCACCAGCACGCTCCTCTTACTTCCACCTCCCAGCCTCTTTGCCTTAAAGTAAGGCAAGAAGATATGCAGCTCCAGCCAGCAAGTTGGGAGCAGAAGCTACAGGGCCATCTGAGACAAAACACTTTAAATCTATATACCAGCCCTCAGCTCTTTCTTGCCACCACAGGGCAGTTCCTGGAGGTCAGATGTTGAAAAAGTAGGGCGCAAAATGGACAGAAGACGGGGCACCTGGATTACTGAGCATCCCCAGGGAGGCCAACTGCCCTGGAAAACTGCCCAATTCACATCAAACTTGTATGAGTGAGCCTCTTTGGTGTTGAATCACTAAGACTTCAGGATTAACTTTTCTGTCTCAGTGCTGCCTCCCCTATACTAATAATAAAGTCAAAGAATTCAAGCAAAATTACCACCTCTCCCAGTTGGAAGGGATCTCAGACACCTAGTATAGTACATCCTAAACTATGCAAAGTATCGTACAACATTCAACAAACTGGCGCATGTCTCAGCCCTGGTACAGTTTTGGTCACATGTATAATCTCGTGCACCACACACAATAATCCACACAGCAGGAAATGCTTAAAAATTGACATCTTTCTCACAAGAATTATACCCGACACTTCCTCTGATTCCCTTCAAACCTCAATAGGCCACTGTGAGGACTAAGGTAACGCACATGAAGTGCCTATCATGACCTACAAACAGTAGGTCAGTAAAGCCTTCCTTTCTCTTCCCCTCCTTAATACTGTACTTAATTGTGAACACAGAGAGCAGTCCCCGGTGCAAAGATTACAACACTAGATGCAATGAAAACACTAAGTTTTGATGTCTGCTGCAAACATACAGCTGGACCCCAGACCCAGCAGAGTCTGATCCTGAGCATGTACTTGTATGTAAATGGATTCAGTTCTCTTAGAACTTGGAAGTGCTACCTGTACCATACCATGGTTCCACCCAAAGCAAGATGGAGACTCTCCTGAGAATCCTCTCTGCTGGAAGAGAAAAGTCAGGTCACTTGAATGGTTTATTAAATATGGGAAAGAATTCTGAGGGCATGGTCAGCTAGAAAAGTAACCCAATAAATGGTTGTGGCATTCAGTCACAGCTCGACATTTTGCATCAAATGTTATTTTATAATGTGTGCCCCCTAGAGAAACAATTGTTCAAAGCACCTGACCTAAAGGAAACATAATTCATTTAGCATAAATTGCTGCAGAATTAATAATATGATATTTGGCCTATGAAACGTCCATGAGTAAAGCACAATTCCAGGGATAAAGCATCTAACACAGGATTATTTTTAAAGATTCCACTTGGAGCCGGGCGTGGTGGCGCACACCTTTAATCCCAGCACTCGGGAGGCTGAAGTAGGCGGAGCGTTGTAAGTTCGAGGCCGACTTGGGCTACAACGCGAGCACAAGGCTGGCCTGAGCTACACGGTGTGACCCTGCCTCAAAAAAAACCAGGGCCGGGAGTTTGGCTCCGCGGCTTATGCGCCTGTCAGGCAGGCGCAAGGTTGTGAGTTCAATCCCTGGTGCCACAAAAAAAAAAAAAAAAAAAAAAAATTCCAATTGGAAAATCTTCATGTTTTAAAAATCCGACTTACCTCAGTGTATTATTGCTAACTGGGATCATGCCAAGCAACAGTGGAATGCTAATTAGGAAAATGATAGAAAAAAACTGAGAGAAATGACAGAAAAAAACAACTCACCTTTTCCTCCATGGTTTTTAACTCATCAGCTGAATTTACAAGGACACATATCTAGGAAAGTTTCAGGTATCTCTTAACAGATAGACAGTGATTGAAAGTGGCCTCATCTGCCCCATACTGGAATTCTGTGGTGGTCACACAGCTCTGGGCCCTGGTGTGGTTGAAATCATGGGAAAGAAAAAAACCACACCAGCCAGGCTGTAAGGCAAGACCAGCCCATCCCACTGCTGAATGCCACTGCATATCTCTTGCTGTGTTCAGCAGCTCTAGTGGAAGACATTCTTAAGTGAGCATAGGGCAACTATACCAACTATGAGAGAAAATTCTGGACCATGGGAGGAAGGAGATAAAGCCATGGAGGTTGCATCCTAATTGGTATCTGAAAATCCGCCCAGAAAGTTGGGTCTCTATGCCTCTTTTTTAAAAAATGTCTATATTACGTCTTCAGACAGTAAATCTAATCTAAAAGTTTAAGTTTTAAATGCTCCCAAGCTACTCAAAGCAACTCAAAGCTCACTTTGGCTGGAGAGTTTGACGTTTATCAATTGAAATGCCCTCAAATCTAGAGCTCTTTTCCAGACTGAAGAAGTTAGTTCATCAAAAAACAATGAGTGACTTCCCACCCCTCCTCATTACCACCTCTAAATGAAAGACTCATTGGTAAACTGGAAATGGCACCTAAACTCTATTCCAGTTTCTTCTTTAATAATCCACAACATGATTACTTGGGGTCTGAAATTCTGCTATAGGTTGCTGTATACACACTTGATTCTCTCCATGGAAAACTCAGTAATGAACAAAGCAAGGCTGAGTGTAGTGTTAATTGGATGCCCTCTACTATAACTTCAGGCCACAGTGCTCAGGATGGGCCTGGCAGCCACCTGGTGGATGAGATCATTCTTGATCATTATTGAGCCCCAAAAAGTTAGCTGGGGTCAGGCCCATCTTGGGCTCTCAATACACATTTGATTAATTGAATTTTAGAGTAAAATTAAACAGGGATGTATTCTGGCTCCTTTTTCCAATAACCAGCATCATAATAACTTGGAATCACTTTGGAGTGAATCTAGTCCATGCTCCCAGGCTTTAGAGAACAGGTGAGCCCTTTCCTGTAAGTTGCTAAAATGGTTTCATTGCTAAAAACCTAAGAGGCCTAAGAAAGGCCTCAATGGAAAAGAAAACGGAGCCAATTGTCTCTTTTAAAACAAAGAAATCATAGGTTTGAGACATCATCTTGCATCCT
The DNA here is from genome assembly GCA_004363535.1 of Dasyprocta punctata. Lineage (NCBI taxonomy): Eukaryota > Metazoa > Chordata > Mammalia > Rodentia > Dasyproctidae > Dasyprocta > Dasyprocta punctata. The sequence continues at coordinate 9,385 of RJWM01036257.1, read as the reverse complement.
AACAACTCTATACACCAGGTCTGAACAGTGACTCACTCATGCAGACATTTCCTAACCAACCCATTCTGTGACACAAGGAGCTCCAGTCCTCAAATGTGCATGCCACTGAGCTCTTCCTATGTCTTGGAAAGTCTCCCTTGACATTATTTTTGTTTTTGTGTGTGTGAGAGTTTTTTTTTAAAGATTAAATTAATAGAGACCACATACTGAACTCAGAGACATTTGTTTAATATAATCAAATAGTCCCTGACTCGTTTCTAAGGAAACCTGGGCCCAGACCACAGCTCCTATCCCAGCCTCCCTCCAGGTAAGACGAGAAGCACTGATTTGGGAAGAGGCAGAGAGTTCCCCCAAGGTGTCCATCCTTGACCAGTCCCCATCCTTGACCAGTCCTTGACCAGACCTGCTGTATAGAGTTGTTAGGATGCAAGAACTCGCTGAAGGCCTGCAGTGCGCCAGGCACTGATGGAGCAAGAATGACATAGGTCTGCCACTCTCAGTCAGCATCACTGGACACCTGCCATCTCTTCTTGACATCTGAGAATACAGCCCTGAGTTCTCTGATGCACATCTCCTGCCAAGAGGTCACTTGTGGGAAGTCATACTAGAGAACAATCAATGCATGAGCAGTCCCCTGCTATTCCACGTATTCTCACAGTGTGGCCAGATGACAGAGGTCCATAATGCTTCATCCTCCAGGGTAGCTGCACTGGCTCCAAGTCCTGGGTTTGCACTGGATGAGTGCTGGCAATGATAGGAACCTGCTGAGACTTTGCAAGGGGGACTGTACACTGCAGAGGATGTCACTCAGCATACCTTAACATCCTCTTCACGAAAGGATACAAGGAGTTCCCCGCAAACCCCTTAGCATGAAGAGGTGAGTTTCCAAAAATGTCAATGGTCTACATCTGCTAATGAGGGAAATAGAGCCTTGTAGCCAGCCATATGTCCTTCTTGTTAACAGTATCAGAATGCTCTTCCCTTCTCTAGCCATCACATAGGATCTCACAACTTTTGGCTACTAACAGAGCTCACTGCTATATTTCCGTACCCTACCCTTATTTTCCCCTCAGTGGGTTACTGCAACAATTTTAATATAATATTGAAATTTTTAAAATAAGAATATATGTATATATACTTCAAACTATTTTGGAGCAAGTCCAGTTAATACTAGACTAAGATCCTAAAAGCAAGCTTATTTATTAAGCATAATAGGTCAAAAATTGTCCTCCTCCTGTCCTTCCTGCCCCTACCAATTCAGTCCTGCAATCCTGGGTAGAGCAGAGCCAGGCAGGAGGATGCAGGCCTGGTAGAGGCAGGCAGAGCCCAGCAAAGGAGGAAGAGCCACAGGGGCATAGTGACAGCCCACACAGGGGTGCTGACAAAGGGGACAAGCAGCCATAAATAGAGGAATGGATCAGATAAGTAACTGTATTAATGATAAAAGGAAACAGGTTTTCTCCCTGTTGATGAAGGAGCTACAGATACAAGAAAACTAGACAGACCCAGTGCTGTTGAAAAGAAATTGGAGGCATCCATACATGTTCAAGGTTTTCAATACATATAAATAGACACTGAAATAAATGCAGACATAAATGTGATTGTGCAGAAGATATAGACAGATAGACTGCCTAGCTCAATCCACCAAGAGCAGCAACTCCAATACAGTGAGCCCACACAGCACCCAGGTCTCACTTCTAACCTCCATTTTCCATTGAAAGGAACAGGGGCTCTTTGGAAAAATGGTTGCTGCAAAACTCAGAGGAGGAAAAGTATGAGATAAGCCCAGAGCTTTTTTCTGCACCAGAAAGGAGGAAATGCCCAAAGAACAATGGGCACATGGCCAAAGTCACAGGAGCCAGCTTACAGGGACTCCCATGAACCAAACAGGGGATAACTTGAGGATCAGAATAATGATACAACAGATTTCATCATCATCAAAATATATTATAGAAAACAGTGAGTTGATAGACAAGATAAATCATTTGATCAACATAACTACCACTCTCCCACTTTTCAGCTCTGAGGTTTTCTGGCTTTAGATATGAATTTTTGAAAGTAAGTAAAGTTACATCTTAACATTTTTTGAGAGTGATGGAACTTAATTTAGTTGTTTTAATTTAATATGTACAAACAAGCATAATAACTGAGAAGACATAGTGAAGTAACTTCTAATTAATGGGAAGGCTCCCTCTGCAAGAACCTTGTCTGCAAAAACCTCCTTCTCCAGCACTCAGGCAACTCCCACCCAGGAGAAACGTGCCCTCAACCCTACTCAGGCAGAGGAAATTAGGGCTCAGAGAAGGTAACAGCTCTCTCAAAGTCACACAATTAACTACAGCATACAAGATTTGGATATAAGACTACTGAATTCAATTCTATGGTTTTTCCCATTCTACATTAAAGGAATTGCCACAACTGGGCACAAATAAGACAGGCGCCATCATGAAGAAAGGCTTCTTTCCACATGGCCAAGAGAGAGGGAGCTGAGAACTGGACATGGCACTCAGCCAATCTGGAAGGGTGACCCATGGCTTACCTTTGGGGAAGATGGGATCTTGCTTTGATCAGGGAAAGAGAAATGCTAAAGAATGAAGAATTATAGAGTTACGATAATACACGTATTCCCAGTCTTCATATTGTCAAATGGCAAAAAATCAGAAGAAAAGCACAAAACTCACATCTGCCAAGTACATAAAAATAAGTAAACTTTTATCTATGGATGAAAAATAATCCAGAATATAAACTTGAGCCATTCTTAGGTAAATGGATGCAACTTGAGCTCATACAATTCAGTAAAATAAATTAGATATACACACTTAAATATCACACGGAAAAAATATGAAAATAGAGCTTTTACAAATTTGGGAAGAGGACCAACAGTTAGAAGGAGCAGGGAGGGAGGGAAAAGGCAGGGGGTTAAAAAAAAAAAGAGGAAAAAAAAAGAATTAAGATGTATTATGTGCATGGACTAACTCCTCACTACAACTGTAATCATTACATACTGGAAACATCTACTAATTAAAAAAAAAAGTTGCACTTAGCACTGAGTTCACTGGCCGGAGACGATGCTCTTGAGAGTGCATGGCCTAGGTGTGCTTCCAAAAAACTGTGGGTCTCCATGATAAATAATTTACTTAGAATTTTATTTTACATACCAGGTATTTGTGTTTTGGTGATTACTGGTCTGACCCAAGAAAATGAAGAACCTCTGAGTTCTATTACAATTATCTAAATATATTAAATACATCAAACCCCCCAAACATGGTGAAACTAGGGTGGAGGGCAAGGAAAGGTGGGAAGGGAGAAACCAATCAAAGTACTTTATGTGCAGGTCCACATCTAGCCTGTTACGGAAGACCAGATAGTTTGCAACTGTGGGGGAAACAGACACCTCCCACTGCAGGACAGATCTCAAGACAAAAGACAAAACAAATGCAGCCACACCCTAAGGATAAACATCAGGGACTGATATTCTAAATAGGTATGGATCACCTGGAGTAAGCCAGAAAGAGTCACTAACCCCATACCCTACAGGCAAAGACCCTGTTCTGTATTCATGCACGCTTGCTACATGACTTACTTCCCCATTTGCTCTTCCCCCATTTCATCAATTTTACCTGAGTGATTACACTTGTAATCTTATTGGTTAACCACAGTTTTATCCCACCTCATGCCTGCCTGCCTTGTGAGATCCCATTTTTCTTCACCTTGGACCTGCCTCACCTCGTGGTTTTGCTCTATAAAAATCCCGGGAAAAGGTAGGATCCTCAGCAACCCACTCAGGACCCCTTCTGTCTCTCTCTTGGACAGAAGCTTTGTTTCTCTCAATAAATATATTCTGCTTTTTTTAAAAAAAAAAAAGTTGAACCTGTTATTCTGTATAACCAAAACAAACATGCAAAAGTTTTTGAAAGTTTAAAAAAAGAAAAAAAAGTGGCAAGAATGATAGGATAAATATGTTTAAAGCAAGGAAGAATATCTGGAGGAGGATTCATGACAATGTGTCTCTTGCTATAACAAAATATGTATATCATAATATGTACTATAATAAAATAATTATAGAAAACAATATATACATCATAATATATACTATAATAAAATAAAGCACTTGTAATGGTGCCTGGCACATAAAATAAAAGAAAATTAATTCATAATAAAACCACAGCCCCAGACTTATGTGTTAGTAGAAAGAGAATCACACAGCTGGCCCTCTGAGCCAGAAAGTTCACATGACCAAGGGAGATGACATGCAGCTCAAAGTCAAGCACGGGTGCCTCCAGGCAGTGCTCTGCCAGGGCAAGGCGCCAACCCAGGTGGGCAGCTCCTGCTCAGTGTGGTGTCCACTCCTATACACACAACAGAGGCCAAAGTCGGGGCTTTTCGTTGGGGGCAAGGTGGTGAGTGATACAGGTGGACATCATCCACTGGAGTGATCCTGGCTGGCTGCCTCTCTAACCTCGGTTTCCCTTCCACTATTGTTACAGGCAGCTGAGTTAGTTAGAAATATTACAGGCAGTCAGACAGGGGTAGGCCCTCAAAGACCTTGGAGGAGACACACACCTCTTGCTGTGGGCCAGATCTCAAGACAGAAGACAAAACAAAGGCAACCACACACTAAGTATAAACATTAGGGATTAGGTATGGATCACATTGAGAAACCAGGAATTATCATCCCAGCCCCCTACAGAAAGAGTCACTGATCCATAAGAATGCTCCCTTGCTATGTGACTGGCTTCCCCATTTGTCCCTGATTTGGTCAATTTTACCTAAACAATTAATCCTATTGGCTGACCACAGTTCTGTCCCACCTCATGCCCATCTGCCTTGTGAGTTCCCAGTTTTCCCCATCGTGGTTTTACTCTATAAAAGTCATTAGAAAAGACTGAGTCTTTGGCAACTCACTCGGGACCCCTTCTGTCTCTCTCTCAGACAGAAGGTTTCTTTCTGTCAATAAATATTTCTGTTCTTAACCTCTGTTGCTCTCTCAATAAATATTTCTGTTCTTAACCTCTGATTTTGGAGAACACGAACTCATACCGGACATAAAGTAGGTCGGGAGTTTCCTTTCCCTATATCACAATGTCCAACAATTTCTGGGCTTTGCCTTAGGGAACCACACATGCACTCCCATTGGCTATGTCATTTGGGGTGTGACTTGGACATCAGTCCCCAACTCTGTGAGAGGCAATGAGAAGAAAGAAGACACCTTGGAGATGCTCCTAAAAAGAATGCATCATCTTTCCCTCAGATTTTCCCAAAAACTACATTCCCTTTTTTCTAGACACCATGAAAAGAGGATGTCAGGTTTGGAGCTGCTGTTACCATTCTGATGCCATGTTGGGCCTGAAACTACAGCCCACACTGCAGAGGACACAGCAAAGAGGGGGAAAGAAATCAGAGCCAGAGTTGTTTGAACCCTGGCTCTGGCCCTCCCTGATTCCTCCCTGGATTTTCAGGTGTGTGTGCCACAAGTCTCTTTTTGCTAATGTTAGTTTGGGTTGGATTTTCTATCAACTGTCATGCAAAGAATTCTAATGGGTAGATCTGCTTACACATTCAACACACATAATCATCTCAGGGCCAATAAAGACAAAGGTATTCCAAGAGCTCTCAACAAGAGGGACCCAAAACATCAATGCAAACATATAATTAAGTTCCATAAGTGCTAGCAAAAAGTATGCAGCAGATACTGTTGGCTGGCTAAGCCAGCACCAATTCCTGACTCTCTTCTCGAGACACTCCAAGCAGTAGCCAGAGCACCTACTGGTCATCACCTCACCTTCTGGAGCTGCACCTGGCCACTGTCTGAAGAGCAGCCTCATGGGTTCCCTTCAGAACACCAACTTATGACCCAAGCATAGCTGCCAGGGACCTCTGTGCACAAAGACCTTTCCTGCTTCCACCTCTTAAGGATACACTGTTCTCACTGGCAACACAAACAGCTTCAAGGGAGTGCAAGCACAAAGAAAACCAGTATTTATTAAGCACCACAGTAGACACTGTTATGTGTTACCTCACTGAATTCTCACAACCTCCCATGATGGGTTTTTGCTGTAGCTGTGTACTACGGTGGCAGGTAGGGATCTAAGCCAACCAAAACCATGAGAGATCAATGATTCAGTGGTGTCAGGAAGTTGGCTTGCAAGTGGAGCCCAGCTGCTCCTGCTGCACTACAAGACCGAAAGGGACCTGGTGACCAGAGCTATGTTGTAACCAGGTCCAGGAGGCTGTAGTATCCTTGGCTGCATGGAACCTAGGGTTGCAGTACTTCTACTCAACAGTAACATGCCAAGTTTCAAAGGTTTCTTTCCAGGTTCCAAACAAATCTTTCAGAAATTTAGAAATCACCTCACAAGATTAGTTCATAAACTTTGTTTAAGGACCCACTCTGTGCACGCCATAGGCATTCCACTCTAAAACCTTACAGTGTTTTAAGAGAGACAGTGACACAAGAAACAACCACAGGACCTGCAGCTGTTATAAGAGATAACAGTAGGCACTGTGGGGGATGCTGAGGCAGCAGCAAGACAGGATGCCTGGAGCCTTCCAGGAAAATAGCAGAGTGGTAAGCAACAGAGAAAGAGCCCCTTCAAGATTTGATGTCCAAACACTGAAAGACAGCAACACGAGAAAGAGAACAAGGAGGGAAGTGGGTCCCTGGAGCACAGGAAGGATCTGAACTGAGAATTGAAGCCCATGGGGACAAGGAAAAGAGAAACTTTAATGAAGAAGAAGGAGGCGGGCAACACTTTATCCTTGAACCTTGACTCACTGGTGGGAGGGGCAGTTTAAAACTGCAGATGCTTGGTAACTGCTAGCAACCACAGAGGCCTCCATGGAGAAGTGCACAAGTAGAAGGATGTGGTGGATGCAGCAGACTGCTGTGACTGCTGAGTTGTCCTGGACAGACATCCCACAAAAGAGGACAGTTGGTCAGGAGCCATCTTGGAGAGGGGCAAACTGAGATCAGGACCCTGAGCAGCTGTTGGCTCCACCTAGTGGCTCCCAACTGAGTCCTATTCTGCAGGGAACATGGGAACTGCTGCAGGCTGGGCAAGTCTGGTTCCAGCCTAGCAGCTGGAGGTCAGTCTGAACTTTAGTGGAAATATAGGTGCAGACTCCTTGGGATTATCCCCCATCCCACCATGCAACTGCTACTGGCATGCTGGAATTGATCAATGCAGATCAGAGACACCTCAAAGTGGACGTTTTTGTTTTCTTATTTTCTTTAAAATGTTTTTCTCTTCGTTTTTTTTGTTGTTGTTGTTGGTGGTGGTGGTGGTGGTGGTGTTTATTTGTTTTTGTTTTTTGTTCTCATTGTTTGTTCTTGCTTTAATATGAGTATGAACAAAGTTTCAAGTTTTTTTGTTGTTCTGTTCTTGTTTTTATTACTTCCTTCTCTCTTTCCTATCTTCTGCACCAGTTTCCCAAAGTTTGCAAGATCTTCCTATGTCCTCCATCCTTGCTTCTAATCTCTTCCTCTTCTTCTATATCAATATTTTTCCCCAACCCCTTTTAGATTGTCTCCACTGGGGGTAAAGCTGCAATATTGATGGCTTATTTATGCATACAATTTTCTGGTTAGTTTTAGGTTTTGTTATATAACCACAAATCTAGATCATATGGTTAAAGGTGGCAAATTAATTGTTACCTTCTATTTGTCATTCTCTAGACTGTGTTTGATGCTTTTGTTATTACGGATTGTACCAGTTTAGCCAAAGTGACATAATTGTTCTAATCAGGTGTTCTTCCTGGTATATCAAGACTGAGATTGCTAAGAGTCATAAAAGATACTACAGGACAGTGCCAAAGAAACAGGGCTGGGCTGTGTAGGTAGCAACTTCTCATTCTCAATAAATTGAAAAGGTAGGATCATGAAATAGACTCAAAACCCAAAAGTCAATTGCACCTGGAAGACACCTCTGAGTAGTAGTCATTGCCCAAAGGTTCTAAATACTAGCAATAAAGGTACTTATCATAGGCAATTTATAAGCATCAACTCAGGAATTAAGTTTAAAAAAGTACAAAATGAGAAGACACCTAAACAAGATGCAACCCCTGACTTCCAGCTCACCAAAGGTAAACCTGGGAGTCAATGAGGTGGGACAATCTGAAAGCCACCCACCTGGACTCTCTGAAGTGGTAACTACAAAGCAAATAAACAAGGTTCTAGAAAAAAATCAAATCAGAAATAATTTCTCAGATAACTAGAGATGGATGAAAGACATGTGTAATGACTCTAGAGCAGATATACAGTTTTAAAAATTAGAGGAACTCAGAAAATGATGGCAACAATGAATGCCCAACATAAGAAAGAAATGGAATATATAAAACAGATTCAAACTGATATCCAAGAGACTAAAAATTCCATTGAACGGCCCCTTGCGGGGCCCAGCCCGCTGGGCCCAAGTGGCGTAGGCACCGACCAGGACACAACTGAACTGCCTTCCGGGGGCCTGACCTCATGGGACCCCGGAGAGAACGAGAACAGTCCCTTGCGGGGTCCAGCCTGCTGGGCCCGAGCGGCAAATCAGGGACAAACACTCCCCGCACCGCCCCGTCAGCAACTTGCTGTTTCGGAGGTCTGGCTAAATTGATAGCAACCAAGGAACATCAAGCAACTATTTGCTAGTATTGTTTCGTAGATTTTGTAGGCCTGTGATCAGCAACCTGAGCATCTGTTTGGAAGGTGACAGTAGGCAATGTAGCAAGTATGGGGGATTCTCTTCTGTCTTGTCTTCGAGGCCCAATATGGTTCTCTCTGTTTTGCTTTACTCTGATCATTATTATTATTAATAATAAATAAATAAATAAATAAAAATTCCATTGAAAGTATATGCAGCAGAATGAACTAGTATGAGGACAGAATCTCAGATATAGAAGACAGGACTACACTTAGCAATCATAAAAAGAAAGGTTTCTTAAAAATATAAAGGGACTATGAGAAATCAATCCAGTAGTTACTAGATAATGCAAAGAACAGTAACATTAGATTGACTGAAGTCAATGAAAAAGAAAGAGATAGTACAAATGACATTTTTTAAAAAACCTGTTCACAGCCATCACAGCAGAAAACTTCTCAACCAGGGAAAAAGAATTTTTTTTTTTTTTTTTGCGGTACCAGGGATTGAACTCACAACCTCGTGCCTGCCAGGGCAGGCACTTAAGGCACTGAGCCAAACTCCCAGCCCTAGGAAAAAGAATTTAACATACAGATAAGTGAGGCATTTAGAACTCCAATTATCCATGATCAAAAAATCTATATCAAGGCATATAATAGTTGAGGTTCCAGAAAATCCACAAAAGAACAGAATATTAAAAGCAATTAGAGGAAAAAAACAAATCATCTATAAAGGAAAGCCCATCAGAATCACAGCAGACT
>RJWM01036256.1:0-18700 GCA_004363535.1 Dasyprocta punctata | reverse complement strand
CAGCAGAGCCCACCAGGCTTGGGCAAAGGCAACATGGCCTGGAATTTACTGCACCTAGGTTCACACAGAGAGTGCAGTGAGACCGCTCTGGACAGAGACGCTGGCCCTTTTATAGGGATGCAGAGAAGGCAGGGGCATTAGACAAGGGAATCCCAATGAACACCTGTGGTTAAAGTTTTCTGGAACCCTTGCAGCAGCTCACTGGGCTGAGTCCTTCCCAGTGTCCCTTGTAAATGTCTGGGTGTCTGCTGAAGTCTCCAGGACCTGGCAAATTCCTTGTCCTATCATCTCCTTTCCTGTGTTTGCAGTGACAGCCTCAGTGCTGAGCTGAGCTCCTTGCAGAGGGGGTGCTTCTGGGGGCCAGCAGGCTGGGGGCTGGGAGAGTCAGGCCGGGCTGGAGACCCACAGCTTTCACGTTTGGAAATACGTTTATCTTCCAAATTCAGGTATTTAGGGCCGGATGTTTAGCTCAGCGGCAAAGTGCCTGCCTGGGAAGTGCAAGGTTCTGAGTTCAATCCCTGGTACAATAAATAAATAAATAAATAAATAATAAAATCAAATATTTTCTGAAAAAAAGAGCGAAATTTGTCTGAGGGAATTGGAGGGCTTGCTTTTCTTTTATTTTTGCTCTTCTGCCAAATATTACTGTCATTCAACTCCAATTTCTTTTTTCTTTTTTGGTACCCGGGATTGAACTCTTCACACCTGCCAGGCAGGCGCTTACATCACTGACCTGAATCCCCAGCCCTATTTTTTGAGACAGGGTCTCACTATGCAGTTCAGGCTGGCCTTAAACTCACTTTGTAGCCCAGGCTGGTCTGGAGCTCACAACGACCCTCCTGCCTCATCTCCTTTCCTGTGTTTGCAATGACAGCCTCAGTGCTGAGCTGAGCTCCCTGCAGAGAGGGTGCTTCTGGGGGCCAGCAGGCTGGGGGCTGGGAGAGTCAGGCCAGGCTGGAGACTCACAGCCTTCATACTTGGAAACATGTTTATCTAGAAAACTTAGGTAATTGCTGGAAAAATGTCTGAAGTTTGAGGGAATTGGAATGCTTACTTTACTTTCATCTTTACTCTTTTACAGACTATTACTATCATTAGACTCCAGTTTCTTTATTTACACCAAAAGTATATTCTTCTTAGGTTTCTTGTATTCATTTTCACGGATGAAAATGAGTAGATTGGGAAATAGTTTGAAAATGTTGGCAATGAACCCGACCGCCTCATTTCCAACAGCAGGTCTTTGCTCTATTCCATGTTGTCCTAGGAGTCCCTGGACTCATGATGCTTTCTGATATGAAGGGATTGGTTCTTCCATGGAGCAGTGACCCTGGGACCTTCTGAGCAATTTGTGACCCGCTTTCAGGAAGAGACACTGAGTGCATTAAGAAAACCATTGAAGCTTTAAAAAGCCTTTACGTGAAAGCATTCTTTACGCGAGTTGAGACTGTCACAGTGGGAGTCAGACTGCACCAGGATCTCGTGGGTTAGAATTTATCATTTGAGCTCGCCCCAAGCTGGAAGTAGTTTGCTTCTCTTGTCAGCCTCAGTACACCGGCTCACAGTGCAGCAGCAGCCAATCAGCGATGAAGGCGGGCTGTCTGAACCAACCAATCAGGTGCGGTGAGGGAGGCGGGCACTTCCTGTGTCATGGCGCCGAACCGTGAAGATTGATTTCATTGCTTAGAGCCCCAACCTGACTGGACCACCCTTTTCTATGACTTCTACTGGCTGCAGCCTGCATTGGAAGGAATCTGAGAGACTCTCACGCCATACAATGGTGACGTTGTGGGATGGGTGCAGGGATGGGGTGGAATCGGGGGCGCTCCAGAGGGAACGGGCCAGAATGAGCTATGGCGATGCACAGTCTCTGCTTCGCTCCAGAATCTGAGGTCTTCCGAGTCGTTGACTCTGCATCGTCATCTGTCCCTTTTCCGCTTTGCTCGGGCACGGGTAGTTCTGGGCCTCGTCATGCTGTTCCCACTGTTCTGCCAGCCCAGAATGCCTTCTTGGGTGGCCCCAGGCACGGCTGTGTCCCCACCACCCTGAGAAGAGCTGGGACTTTGCGGAAATCCTGTGTGACACACTTAGCCACGGAAAACATTGTTTATGTGGGACTCTGCTCACAATGGTGTTACCGCATGAACAGCCGTCGTGGTCTTACAACACTGAGAAATGAGGTTTGGAACAAAAATGTGGATATTAGGAGAGATTTTATTGGAACTAACAGCAAGAGCTCCCTGATTTCCAGGAAGCATCCCGAGTGAGTGGCCCTGTGGTCGCTGACTCAATCCAGAGCTAATTATAGGTAAGCACAGCACAGTACTGGCTCAGTTGCTTAGTGAGCACCTATCAAAGACGTCTCTGTATTTAAAACAACCACTTTGAACTCAGAATCTCTAACCAGTTTCCTCAGCATGCATGGTTTAAAGAGACTGGAGTTTTTCTGAAAAATGTGTTTAGTTTCTATTTTAAGTTTCTATAAACTCAGGAGCTCAGTAGGGACTGGTTGCAACTCCTTGTAGCAGAGAGGTGGCTACGTTCCTTGTTGTTCCAGGCTCAACATTCTTGGCGATTTTGTTCTTATTTTAATTCTTATAAAAATGTGTATCTCAACTCTGTCTCTGGCCCAACCCTGTCTCAGGCCCTTCCTTACCTACGTGTCTTAATTATATGCTAATAAAGCAAATTATTCTTTACTTTTAGACTATTTAAATAAGGCTTTCCATAGAGTTTACAATGCTGAGAAAGATGGAGGGGATGTTAATGTATTGTCAAATGAGAGAAAAATGTTTCTGCTAAGGAGAACTTCCTGAAAGGGCTGCCCCTTAAACCCACGTGGAGAAATACATTGAACTGTGGCATCTACAGTGACATACGTGCGATATTGGTATGATTGGAAAGGAAAGCGATTTTATCTCTTAAACAATTGAAGTACTCTGTGGACTTTCTAGACATTGTTTTAAAAACTAAAACAGTGATTGAGATGGACATTGTAACAAGAATTGAGCCTTTTGTGTTGTTGCACACCTGTAATCCTTGCATTCAGGAAGCTGAGGAAGGAGGATTCTTTGCAGTTTAGGGATTGCATATGCTAATAGTTCAAGCCTAGCCTAAACTGCATAGTGGGACTCTGTCTCATAAAACCAAGCAAACAAGAAACAAGTTTTAAAATAGTGGTAAATTCCCATAATTAATGTCTGCAAACACATGAACAATAGAAAGGTTTTTTGAATAGGCAAGAGGAAAGAGGGGTAAAAAGTAAATGGGAAAGCATGCCACTTTGGAGAGGAACATAAGTCAGCAAATACAGCAATACACTCCATCTGACTTGAGATTTTTCATAGTGTGATAATAAAGAATTGTGTGCTGTCTTGGCCTGAGATTGAGTCATATGTCACAGGCTTAAAGAATGTAGGACAAAAAAATAAAGAACGTAGGTTAGGAATGAATGATTATTTCTTCAGTAACTACTTATTAGCTCATGTAATCATTTCTGAGGCAAAAATGAAAATTAGAAAACTGGTCTTTTTGTAGGTTTGAAAATAGTGTAGGCATCATATTTGAAGTAGAATGGGAAGGGGATTCTCATGGATACAAAAAGTCTAAGATGCTTTTTGTGTTTGTTGTTGTGTGGACACTGAACTCTGGAAACTTGCCCTAAGATCGTTCAATGCATCTTTCTTTCTTTTTTTCTTTCTTTTTAATTTGCGAAACTAGGTCTTGCTAAGTTTCCCAGGCTTTTGATACATTTTCCACCTTTTTACTTTTTAGGATGAAGAACCCTTGCCACTTTGCTAGTTTAAGATTGGGGTTTTTATTTTATTTTTTTTATTTTTATTTTTTTTTGCGGCACCGGGGATTAAACTCACAGCCTTGCGCCTGCCAGGGCAGGCGCTTAAGCCACTGAACCAAACTCCCGGCCCTGGTTTTTTTGAGGCAGGGTCGCACTATGTAGCTCAGGTCGGCCTTGCGCCACGTTATAGCCCAAGCCGGCCTTGAACTCACAGTGCTCCGCCTACCTCAGCCTCCCGAGTGCTGGGATTAAAGGTGTGCGCCACCACGCCCGGCAGATTGGGGTTTTTAAATCACCAGAATTTACCAAGATTTCAGTTTTGGGGAAAGTAAATATCACTGAGCCATTGTGGTACACACCTAATCACATCTACCTGAGAAACTGAGACAGGAGTATTACATCACCAAGCACAGCCTGGATAACTGAGCAAGACCTTGTCTCAATATTAAATAAATATTTTTGGGCTTAACTTCAATTTCAGCTAACTTGTGTGATGTTCATGAGGCCCTGAGTTAAGTGTGTACCAATAAAAAGAAAAAGAAATTATTTAGTGCAAATCTTACTTTTAATTTTGAATTTTACTCGTTTTTCACACTAAGAGTATATGCTGCAATACTTCTTATGATTGGGGATAGCACTACTGAGTCACTGCTCTGTCAGAATCAGGACACTATAGGTGACTAACTAGTGACTGTAAAGTATGTTATATTCATTCAAGTACACGAGATATTTAGCATTTTATTATGAATTTTTCTTTGTGTTACATAAATTTCCACCACTACAGATCAAGATTTGTGTGATGAGCAAGTGTAATAGATCCAAGGCTTACCCATGATTCTTGATCAGGTATTGTTTGTACATTTTCAATAAATTTTGTTTTCAATTTTCTCTGGGTTGATAAGGATATGCTCCCTATCCAACTCAGGTAGCATCTATAGACTCATTCTTTCAATGCTTCTTGTGTTCCTGTGTGGAACATGACACCCGCCGGATTGTTTCCTAGTTTTGTTTTTTGTTTCTGCATTTATTTTTGAAAGGGTCTCACTGTACAGTCCTGGCTAGCCTTGAACTCACTGTGTAGCCCAGGCTGGCCACAAATTCAAGGGATGCTCCTGCCTCTGCCTCCTGAGTGCAGGAATTACAGGAGTGTGCCACCGCATTCAGCATATTTCCTGTTTTGAGTGCTCTGCTAAACAGATTCCTCAGAGCAACCGAATCAGGACAGTAGTACAATACCATTGGAAAAGGAGGTAGTACTTTGGAACTGTTTTCTTGGTTTGGGGTTTTTTTGGTTGTGTGTGAGTTTTATTCACCGGTGCTCTACTCTGGCCATACTGTATGGATACCATCACCAAAATGAGGAAGATAGGATGGAAATTTTCAATGAATAGACGCAGCGTTGAGTACTTTGAAGATAAGACACCAAGCATGTGCAAGTTAGAAGAGAGAACACTTCCATTTCCTTGCTTTAATTTGTACTGATTGTGATAACCCTTCTGTTGTAACCTTTTTTTTGTTTTGGTACCGGGGATCGAACTCACAACCTCACACCTGCCAGGCAGGTGCTTAGGCCAGTGAGCTAAATCCCCAGCCATTTTAACCTTTAATCATCATCAACCTTTCTTCACTGGTTTGCACATGACTGTAACCTCATATGTCCTCTTCCATGATCTTAATGAGCTAAAGGCAGGCATCATCACTTCCAAAACTCTTTCTACTTGCCAAGGATCGATACCTCTCTGGGGAAAGAAATGACCTTGAAACTTTGTTCTTTGTTTCATAGTAGAGAAGAAACTGCAATCCCTGAAATCCCTTCAAGTGTGTCTTGGGTTTGCTGCATGCGATGACAGACCTTTCTTGTTGATACAGTAGAGCAGTTATTGGAAATGGCCTGTATTTGAGGGCACAGATGAGATAAAGCGAAGACCTTCACTTCAAAGCACCTCGTATCTTGGCCTCTGTAGGTCTCTATGGATGTCACTGTACAGCATCCAGCTGTGGAGCTCATTCTCTTTTCACACCCATGATATCTGAAATGTAGCGCAGGCAGTGAGGACAGGGAAGGGGGTATGCAACTAGAGAGAGTGAGTATTTTGGGGAGAGCCACTGATCTTAGGTTTGGGGTGCAGAGTTAGAGATATGTCACCTCCTGTGGTTTTTTCTCGTTGGGAATACTTCGTCCATTAGTACCTTATTTGTCCATTGTACCTGCTAAGTCCATTTTCTGGCATTGGTGATTGTGCACATCAGAAAACGTGAATGTGTCTCAGCTTTTTTGTTGAAATCATAATGTACAGCATGAGCCAGAATTAGAGCAGCTCATGGGTTGAGGCCAGGGATATTGATTAGTATCAAACAACTTACAGGATAAACCTTAATAGAAACAAATACTGCCCCCAATATCACTAGTGATCTCCTTGACTATGCTGCTGCCGTTTTGTATTCCTTCCACTCTTGTGCCCCTGCTCGTCACTAGTGGATTACACTCCATAGCTTTATGTACACTTTATGTGCTGGCTATAAAGCCCAGAAAGTAATAAGAACTCGTGTGTTCTAGCACTGACTTATACCTGAGCATCATCTATCTATCTATCTATCTATCTATCTATCTATCTATATTTTATTTTATTTTATTTATTTACTTATTTTTGTGGCACCGGGGCTTCTATCTATATTTTAGTGTGACCAAACAGGAGTGTTAAAGAGTTTATCTTGTGTGTCGCTTAATTCACTCAGTTTTCTATTCCAGTCTTATTGGCATTGCTGTGTATACATGTTAATTCTTCAGATGGTCTCCAGTGTTTGCATCTGTAACATCTTATTTGCCTTTCCACAGACATGGGAGAGCAGGCTTGTCTAGTTGTCACTGATATAAATACCACAATGAACACTGCCCTTCCTGGTGCCCAAGAAGCAGATTTGAGAAACTGCCATGGATGTTCAGAAGCCCATTTGCTGGTGCACAGAGTTTATGTCCATCTAAAACGATGATATATGCCGTGCACATAACCACAAGTATGCAGTAGTATGTTTCCTATATCCAACCAACACTCAGCTTTCTGTAGTCCAATCAGTGTCATAGTCTCATAGTGAAATTTAATTGCTGCTTTTCATTTTTTGTTTTATGTGTCTGTTAGACATTGCTTTTTCATTTCTTCTGTAAACCCTTCTGTAAGTTATCTGCGTATATGGTATTGTCATTTCAGATGAATACCTTTCTTTTAATAAAATCTACTTTTCTCTGGATATTTCTTTGTTACTTGTAAAGAATCAACGTAAGTTCTCGTAAGTTTTCTATCTGCATGTCAAGTTCATAAACTATCTTTGCTTTACAGAAATTCTAACTTAATTTTGTATCTTTTCATAGTTGCCATATCGTATTTTTCTTTAAAATTTTATTTTTGAAGGTTTTATTATTCCTTGACTATTATACTGTTTCCTTATTTTATTTTCATGTGTTATGTTTCTCTTCAGGCTGCCTAGAGTGTAGCTTTGAAAGTTTGTGATACCAAGTCAAATTCACTTTCCATACAGTTTACATATCATTAGTTGATCTGGACATTTAGTCATAAGAAAATAAGTTTTCTGCCATTCTTACTTGGTTTTTTGTTCCAGTGTGAGTCCTGAATCCAGGGTGCTATGCATGCTAGGCACTCTATCACTGTGTTGCAATTCACAAGTTTGTTTTTGAATAATGAATAGTATCTCACAATAGTTTCTGTCTGCTTTTTTTTTTTTTTTTTTTTTTTTTTTTTTTTTTTTGCGACACCAGGGATTGAACTCACAGCCTCGCGCCTGCCAGGGCAGACGCTTAAGGCACTGAGCCAAACTCCCAGCCCTGGTTTTTTGAGGCAGGGTCGCACTATGTAGCTCAGGCCGGCCTTGTACTCGCGTTGTAGCCCAAGCCGGCCTCGAACTCAATGCTCCGCCTACCTCAGCCTCCCAAGTGCTGGGATTAAAGGTGTGCGCCACCACGCCCGGCTCTGTCTGCTTTGTTTGTAAACTCAGAAGGAAAGCAAGGGCTCTTATTTTTTAGTGTGTTAGATTTGGATTGAGCATTTTTGTTTCACTTAACTTACCAATATTGATTTGAATTAGGTGTGTAACATGGGCTTAACTACTAGAGCTTTAGCCAGAGACTTTAAGCTGAGGGCAACGTTGAAAAGCAATGGAATGGCAATGTACTCCTCTTTTTGGATCCTGGGATGCAGAACTTTCTTTCTATGTCATTTTTGTACATAGAGCAGCTCTAGAAAGACTGCTGACTGACAAAATGCAGAAAGATTGAATTAAGGTATCTCAGATGGTTAGGAGTTTTATGCTTACACTCAGGTATGGACTTTACTAAGATCCTTGGAATCTCTCAAACCTATCAGGCTGGTTCTTAAGATGACTTGTCATAGGACTCTGGGTCATATCTAGCCTTTGATGAAATAAATGAGTAAAAATAGGAAGTGAAGTGAAATTTCCTTCCAACTGTGAGGAAATTATATTACAGGGCGTTCACTGTTAAATGCTTAGGTGACCCTGCGTCATCCTAAGGAAGAGTTTGAAGGTGCTGCTGCTTTTGTACACTTATTCTGGTCCTGCTGGTGAAGAATATGATCAGTACTCAGAATTCATTTGTTGTGGTGTGTGTGATTTTGGATGAAGCAATTTACTTGTCTGAGGAGGTTGAAATGTTCCTTTTCTTTCTTCTTGATACATTTTGCAGGATGCTGTTAATATAGTATGCCAGGTTTTTTTTTGTAGGTAATTCTATTTTTTAGCATGTTTTTAATACTGTGCTGAAAATAAGTAGATTAAGAGATAAAGTACAGGAAAGTCTGCACAGTGAAACCAAGTGCCTCCTGAATTTCTGTCCTCTTAAATTTTAAACCTTTCCCTCAATTCCATTGTGTCCTGCCCTGGCCTGCAATCCCCTGCCTCCTTTGCTTTTGTACTTTACTCCATGAGATATTAAATGTGGAAGTGCAGGCTTAAATTTGTGACATGATTTTCAAGGACAGCAATTAGGAAGAGCCCTTGAAGTACAGTGAGACAGTGGCAGCTCTTACAAAACTTGGAGTAAATGTTGTGATGTGCTGGGTGAAGTCAGTATCCTGGGAGAAAGCCTGTCTCAGAAAGGGATTTTTTAGCATGCTGTCAGAGTTTGTGTTCCTCTCAAAGAGGTAGTGTATATTTTCTCTTGTACTTTTCAGGCTCAGAGGGCAGGAAATGGAGCAGCACTGTACCAGCAAAGAAAGGCTGGTGCCCTGTGAACTTCCAAGCAGGCCCGCTGTCCAGAGAGAGGACTCTTCCTCTGTCAGGAACCCACGTCAGCAGCTCCCAGTGTGTGGCCGAAACCACTCTAGCGGGCTCATACTGCCTGGCTCTGTGACATTTGCTGATGGCAGGCTGCATGGGAGGGGCCTTGGGAGACCCCTAATCCTGGAAGTGGCGATGCACAGGTTCCAGTGACCCAAGACAGGAGTGAGGCTGTGGCGGAGGCAGGAGGTCAGTTGGGTGTGGACAGAAGCAGCCTTGGCAGGACTTAGACCTCTGCATCAGCTGAGGAGTGTTGTTCCTGTGTCTGCTGCCGCTTTTATGCTCTGTTCTTTTCTGGCTCTCGGGGTGAGGCTGAGAAACTGCCAGGCCCTCAGCATCCTGTGCTGTGCAGACGAGGTGACCCAAGCAGGTCCACAGCCCTGTCGTGGGCAGCCCACGGCCTGCTCCCCATTTATCACCATTGGCCACTGACAGCTGCAGTTTTGGTGATCTGCTGACTCTTGTGTGATGTTTGTGTTTGAGTGGCACTGAGCTGGCTGTGTCTCCTGACTTTTCTTTCAACAGCACACCTCATGCTGTGACTTAGGTGTGAAGTAACATATGTTTTGTGTTAAAATTTGATTGGATTGTATGTTCATTTCCCCCTTTGATTTGTTAAGCATTTGTAAGGTGTGCTGTATGGCAGTAAAGCTTGAATGGAAAGAGTTCACTATGGAAATTTCCTGGAAAATTGTATTTTGTCTGTGGCTCTTTTCATTTTCTTTGCTCCGTCCTTGCTGTGGTGAGTTGAGTAGACTGGGCTTGATATGCAAAGGTCATCATGGGCTTGATATGGAGCTTTCAACATAACGACACATAAGAGCATAGAGACTGTAGCACAAAAGAACAAAAAGACAGCTTCAGTAGCAATAAAGATATGAATGTGAAGGTTGAGGACATGAAATCAATTTTTTTTGGATTTAGACAGTAAGGAATATCATGCGGGAGATTGAAACTGATATAGTGAGCTTTCATTTGTAATTTATGAAGTTGAGGTTGCAGTCACTCCTGGCCATTAGTAATATCTCTGGTCTGTTCAGATTTGTATGTAAGGCATCATGGAGGTGTTGGACTTCATCTTAGGACTCCGAATGATTAAATGGGATAGATGTGATGCACATAGTATAGTAACTTACATCTCAAGTAAGTTGATTGTTTGTCCAAAGAACTTTTTGAAGTGTGTTTAGTCAGATGAATGTTATTTTAAGGACATCGAGTTATTGTAAGTTTTTAAATCAATGTTCATCTGAGTTAACAGTCAGAGGTTTTGTTTTAGAAATATCTACTCATAGCTTGATCGCTTTGAATGGAATGATTTATGGTGACCACAGTAGTTTTAGCTGTAGCTGTCACACAATGAATATTCAGAAACTATTTTTATCCAAAAGTTTGGGTATTGAGGTGATTTGTGTAAGAGCTGAATTTTTTTTAACCATTCTGATGAGATTAATTGGCATCCAAGCTTTGTCTTGTCTGAGTATGGTAATATGAATAATGTTTGTGTATATGTGTGTGTGTGTGTGTGTGCATATATATATATATATATATACACATACCATTGATGTTGGAAAGGAATACAGTAACTACTGTCTCACATTGGGACTGTATGTAATAGAAATTCTTTGGCCTGGAAATACTGTTTTTGGGCTAACAGGTGCAAACCATTGGAATAGCCAGAGTGGTCGTACTCCTTCCCACAGTCCCTTAAGTGACCAGGATGTGTCAGGTAGATCTTGTCTGTATATATGTTTTCGTAAGAGGAAAATGTTGATTTTTTTTTATTTTTCCATATAGTTATATCTAAGACAAGTGTTTTAAGAACATGTGCCTAATAAACCATGTCACTTCCTTAAGGTGAAGGCAGGAAATGCAGAAAGATAACAGACCTTTTTGCTTGTGTAATTTTGAAGGTGCAAGTGACTTATGAGATCTTTGTAAGAACCATGTTTTCTTTTTTTTCCTTTTTGTGACACCGGGGATTGAACTTGCAACCTTGCGCCTGCCAAACAGGCGCTTAAGCTACTGAGCCAAACTCCCAGCCCTAGAACCAGGTTTTCAAGAAGAAAACTCTTGTGCTTTGCAACTTCTCTTCAGCAGTGGTGACTTGTTTCTCTGTGCTGCTGTGACACCTTCTGAATCACAATTTAGACAATTTAAAGTCTTGAGAAATTAAAATCTTGGTCCATATTTTCCCTTTTTTAATTTATAATTTTAGTTTACATGGCATAACCAGCTCATTCTATAATGGCTTGTCTCACGGAGTTATAAAGGATATCTGAAATGTTTAACGTGACAGTGATAGAGAAGTTTGTAAGAAAGTAGGCATTGCCCTCCAGTTGAGGACTGGAGAACATATTAAAGATCCTATCAATGTTTTTATTATGAATAAGGATAGCTTTAATCTTGTTTAGGATGTCCACAACATAGGCCAAATCAGGGAAAATATTTAGAGTTTGAATTGGGCAACTGTAATTTTTTATCAATTGTGGTTGTCTTAGAAGTTGAACTGCTATAGAATGTTAGCGATAACAATTGCAAAGTTTTATAGGGGAAATGTGAGATCAAGGACAAGATAATACATTACTGTAGCAATCATGAAAACATCATTTTAATGATCTGAAGAAACTGTTGGCCAAATTTATCATCTTTCAATAGAGTGTCATCTAAGAACAATGCATTTGTCCACAGGTGTATTTTTTTTCTTTTCTTTTGCTTTTTTTTTTTTTTGCGGCACTGGGGATCAAATTCAGCCTCACACCTGCCAGGCAGGCACTTAAGCCACTGAACCAAACACCCAGCCCTAGTTTTTGAGGCAGGGTCACACTGTGTAGCTCAGGCCGGCCTTGTGCTTGAGTTGTAGCCCAAGCCGGCCTCGAACTCACAACACTCCCCCTACCTCAGCCTCCCGAGTGCTGGAATTAAAGGCATGCGCCACCACGCCCGGCTCCACAGGTGTATTTTATGTGATATTTATTGGACCATTCAGTACACATACTTACATATTGTAAAATGAATACATATCATACAGATAGTAATCATTTAAGCATAGCTTTTGTGAGATATCGTCTCATGCTATTTATTTATTTTTGCTTTGCGTTTTTGAGACAGGGTCGCCCCATGTAGCCCAGGCTGGCCTCAGACTTTCAGCAATCCTCTTGCCTCAGACTTCCAAGTGCTAGGATTACAGTTGTGCAACACCCCACCCCCACACCCCACCCCACCTGCCCCAACCACACATCAATTTTTTTGTTTTTGTTTTTATTTTTAGTTTTAGTTTTGTACTGGGGATCAAACTTACAACCTTGTGCCTGCTAGGCAGGTGCTTAGGCCACTGAGCTAAATCCCCAGCCCTATTTTTTGAGACAGGGTCTCACTGTGCAGTTCAGGCTGGTCTTGGACTCACTTTGTAGCCCCGGCTGGTCTCGAACTCACAATGATCCTCGTGCCTCAGCCTCCCCAGTGCTGGGATTAAAGGCGTGTGCCACTATGCTAGACTTTCAGGTGTGATTTTAACACCTTATATAGCCTCGGCTGACCTTGAACTCTCAGTGATTCTCCTGCCTCTGCTTCCTGAGTGCTGTGATTACAGGTGTGTGCCACCGTGCCTGCCTAAACATTGTATTTATAAAGCCCATTTTGATTTTATTTGGATTGGCTAAGAACCAGAAAGGAAAGAGATCACCAACTTTAAAGTCTTCTTTACTTTTACTACCTGATTTAAATTAGCCCACTGTTAAGCTACATAAACAAAAAGAATTTGGGATAATGTCTTGAGTGTCTGTTTATCTGTAAATCAACCTAAGTAGTAATTTTTGGAGGATAATGTACATATGATAGTTGTTTTTTGGTTTTTGGGGTTCTTTTGGGTACCAGGGATTGAACTCATAACCTCACACTTGCCAGGCAGGTGCTTCGTACCACTGAGCTAAACTGGCCAACATCTGATAGTTAACACAAGCACAGAAGCATGTATTACGCTAAATCGCATATAACCTTTTTTTTGTGTGTGGCACTGGGGATCGAACTCACAACCTCATGCCTGCCAGACAGGCACTTAAGCTACTGAGCCAAACTCCTGGACCTAGTTTTTTAGGCAGGGTCGCACTGTGTAGCTCAGTCTGGCCTTGTGCTCACGTTGTAACCCAAGCTGGCCTTGAACTCACAATGCTCCTCCTACCTCAGCCTCCCAAGTGCTGAGATTAAAGGCATGCACCACCACGCCCAGCTACATATAACCTTTTTATTATCATACTTCATGGAATTTATTTATTTATGCCATTTAAATCTAGTAGCCTTTTTCTGTAATAAGACTTATTCTGACTCTTTTTTAATTTTAAAGAGAAAAAACAAAAACAATGATACAGAATTTCATAACAAGATAATAAGTTAATAATGATTATGTAATGTGTCTAGTTATCTTCAAAGTAGTTGCTCAGATTACAAGACACAGGCATGCAAAATTGATGAAACCATATAAGCACAAATTGTTCTTTTTAATCCCTAATTTTGTTAAGGGCAAGAAGTTCGCACCAGCAAAAATAAAAGGAAAAATAAATTGATATGAGCTCAAAAAGTTTAATAAATAAGATGCAGGTATTTTAACCAGTTATTAAAACAGATTAACAGGCAGGAGAACAGACAAGATAACATACAGAACATATGAAATAGCAATATTTAATTAGTGTGAACTGTCAGATATTTTGCCCATGACTTTTACCCTTCATAAGAATATTGATTAGATTTTGTATTTTCCTGATACATTTGTCCCAGTTTACCATATTTTATTGGCTTGAATTGTGTTAGTCCTTTCTTATTTTCTATTTTTCACTTTTCTTCATCTTTTTCTATTTATACTTTATTGCATTCTAGTTTTTGTGTTCAAGTTTTATGAGACATTGTAAACACCGTTTTCATTTTTTTTTCTTATGTTTGACCCATAGTATAGGCAAAGCAGCAGAAATAAAAGGGAAAGAGCAAAAAGAAAATCATGTTAACCACCCCTGCTTACTTAGCAGTTGGACAGTTAAAAGACCTCTGGGCTGAAATCCAACATTCAGCCTTGCAGTAACGATGCCAGGCTAGCCCATGACTGTCTGTCCCCTTCTTGAGATGAGTCAGGCACATCCATGTTCCTTTTCCAGGCTATGGGAGGGCAGTGCTGTATGCTGATCTGCAGCAGCAACAGCAGCAGCAGCAGCAGCAGCAGCAGCAGCAGCAGCAGCAGCAGCAGCAGCAGCAGGGTTTTCCTCCCCCAGGGACCCTCTTATGCCATTAGCACACATGGCAGCATACAAAAGGGCTGAGGACTTAGAGACAAGACTTACTCAATCACCAAGAGGCCCAGAGGGGCTACATTCACCAGGAGCACCCAGCCTTAGGAGGAGGACTCCCAGGAGAATCCCAGCTTTTATTTGGAATATCAGTGTAGGTGAAAAAAGCAGATGAAAAACAATTTGTGCAAGAAAGTGTCTGAAAGGTGCTCATTTTTCATGGAGAAAGGGGAAGAACAATGCCCGTATGCAGTGAGCCTTATTAATTTAAACTTCTCGTTGTTTAACTTCTCACAGAGCTTGTGTGCTTTGCAGCACAGTTTAATCATTTATTTATTGTTGACAGAGCCCGTGTGGCGTCTCAGTGTTAGGCAGTTTCATGGGGAAAACTTCCTGTATAATTCTTTATATTATATTTCCTCTATAATGTTTCTCAATAAATTTATGTAACATTTTCCAATGTAATGTTTGCATTTTTATTAGACTTGAAAAAAATATTTGCAATTCGTTGCTAAGTTCTGGCTTTAGTCTTTCATACATATTTCTTATTTTGCTGTTTCACAATGATGAATAAGTCCTTTATTTTTAATAGGTGGTAAAAAAGACACTGGAAGACCTAGGAAGTTGTTTCATAGGATAGAATTAAGTCATAATCTGAACTATGTTACAGCATTAATTTTCATCATTGTGCCTTCATTGTGGTTTGGATCTCAGTAGCTATAAGAACTCAGCTTGTTCAGAACTATTGCACCTGCTTTCAGTTTATCCTCCTGAATTTCTTGGCTTTCTCATGCCAATTCCAGGCAAAATTCTTCCTTTACCTGCTCACGTACCTGTTGATATTGGTAGGGAATCTGCTTCTCAGTGTATGTTTTGCAATTAGCACAGTATATTCACATCCATGTACCACTTCTGGTCTGATTTCACCATCTCTAAAATTACCTTCAGTATGCTAATCAAAGCTGATCAACATTCTGTGGCTTTAGAATTGTGTCATGTGGGTAGTATAAATTAATAACCTCATCTTTAGTCTTTGCTACTCTGAACCCTTCTTCATACTTGTGGAATATGCCCACCATATCTACCTTGCTGTGCCTCTGTGGTATAAGGAAAACAGTATCCCCCATGACTGTTCCTATCCTGGGACTTTACCCTGGGATATGTGCAGTTATTGCAATTTGAAAACAAATCTGGTTTTAACTCTTCTGTAGCCTAATGTAATCCAGGATTTTCTGCTATATTTTTCCAAATGAATTTGAGTGGCAGGGAGAAGAAATGTTACACACCCTGTGTCAGATCTCATAGACGTTGTTATTATTTCCCATTGTGTTCTGCTGTGTCTTCATTTTGTTCACCATTTTAAAGACCCCTTTGCTGAGGATACCAGATATCCTCTTAATTGTATGTAACTAATGTCACTGAAGTTGTGAAGCACACTGGGTCTTCATTTGTCATTTAATTCTACCTCAGTTTTGGAAAAGAGAAGACACTGTGAAGAGTATGAATATTCAAAACACAGTATCATAATATTTAGCCTCAGAAACAGGGATTTGAAGAACAATATTTTTCAGGCCTCACCGTCCACACTCCTATCGCAGTCTGTTTGAAAGGTCTCCATTTTCATGGGGGTAAGGTAAGGACAATGGCCCGAGGCAGCATGCATCACTAACCCAAACTTCTTGTTGTTTAACCATTCACTTCTCATAGAGCCTGTGTGCTTTTGCACCACAGTTTAATCATTTACTCCTCACAAAAGTTATGTGGAGTCTCAGAGCTAGGCAGTTTCATGGGGAAATCTCCCGTGCAATTTTTAAATTAAACTTCCTCAATAGTTTGTATTTTTTTTCCTCTATTAAAATTAATACATTTTGCTAATGCTTATATTTTTATAAAACATGAAAATGTTATTTAAAATTTTTTGCTAAACTTTTGCTTTAGGCTTTCATATATAGGTCTTATTTTACTGTATCACAGTGGTAAATGATAAAACCATAATGTTTAATGCATTGTAAAAAAGACACTGGAGCCGGGCGTGGTGGCGCACGCCTTTAATCCCAGCACTCGGGAGGCTGAGGTACGCGGAGCGTTGTGAGTTCGAGGCCGGCTTGGGCTACAACGCGAGTGCAAGACCGGCCTGAGCTACATAGTGCGACCCTGCCTCAAAAAACCAGGGCCAGGAGTTTGGCTCAGCAGCTTAAGCGCCTGTCTAGCAGGCGCGAGGCTGTGAGTTCGCTCCCTGGTGCCGCAAAAAAAAAAAAAAAAAAAAAAAAAAGACACTGGAAAGCCTAGGAAGTTGTTCAGTACGATACAATTAATAATTTGCAATTTGAGCTGTGTCATAGCCTAAGTTTTCACCATTGTGGTTTTTAACTGCCATTAACAAATTCCAGTTCCCAATGGATTTATAACAAAGATCTATAAGATGTTTTGAAAAAAAAAATTAGCACCAGTACTCCACAAATGCTTTCATGGTATTGAAAGAGAAGACATACTTCCAATATCAATCTTGGAAGCAAGCATCACTTAATTCAATATGAAAAACAGACCCAACCTAAAAAAAGCACTATAACCTAATCTCTTTAATAAACTTAGATGTAAAAATCTTCAATAACACCTAGAAATATAAAGGAGAAATTCATCAGAATAATCACAAAGCTTGACAAACTAGGGCTCATTCCAGGGTTGTAAGAATATTAAAACTTAGAGAAATTTATAAATGTAGTTCAGCACTTAAAAAGGAAGATAAAAAGTCACATGATCTCAACTGATGAA
This sequence comes from Dasyprocta punctata, assembly GCA_004363535.1. Taxonomy (NCBI): domain Eukaryota; kingdom Metazoa; phylum Chordata; class Mammalia; order Rodentia; family Dasyproctidae; genus Dasyprocta; species Dasyprocta punctata. The sequence goes on along the minus strand of RJWM01036256.1, from coordinate 1,558 downwards.
GCAAAAACATTTGACAATTCAAAATCCATTTGTGATAAAGTCCTGAAGAAAATAGGAATAGACGGTCTTTGCTTCAATCTGATAAAGCCCATCTATGATAATCCGATGGCTAATATGACGCTAAATGAATTGAAGCTAAAAGCTTTCACTGTAAAATCAGGAATGAGACAGGGATATCTGGTATCGTGACTCCTGTTCTATATAGATCTTGAAACACTATATAGAGCAGTTAGATAAGAAAAAGAAATTAAATGGATATACATACAAAGGAAAGGTGTTATTTGCGATTTTCATGGTCAGCTACAGAGATGGATTTAAAAATCTGTCAAAATTAATTACATTAATAACCACATTCAGTAGCAAAGCAGAAAACAAAGTCAACACTATAATGAAAACTATAGTACCTTGAGAAAGGAGATTGAACACAGTATCAGAAAATGAAAAGATGTCCCCTGTTCCTGACCAGTATAGTGAAAAGATCATATTTCCAAAACTGTTGCTCAGATTTAATGTAATTTAAATTAGAATGCCAGTAGCAACCTTCACATAATTAAAGAAAACAAAACCTAAAATTAATATGGAACTGGAAGAGATCCAGAATATCAAAACCAATTGTGGATTAAAATGAAAAGCCAGGAAAAAGTAAAAAGGGCAAGGCAGGGTGCATCAGAGGCTTGAATTTGAAGTTATAGAATAAAGGTACCTGTATTTTAACTTTGACAAAGCACCACATCCTTTCACACGAAGTAAGATAAGCTATTTGAGTAATGGTGCTGGGGAAACTGATTATGCACATGCCAAAGATTAACATGAGATGTGTGTATCTTACCATACAGTAAGTTAAAATGGATCAAATATCTAAATATTAGAAATGTGGAAATATGGAAACACTTAATTTGTTTAAAGAAAACCCAGAAGGAGCTCTTAGGCATAGGCAAAGGCTTTCTTAAAGACTTTCCTGGTTGCACGGGAAATAGTAAACGAATCAACAAAAGCCATCACTGCTGACTTATGCGAAGTTTCTGTGTGGGTGAGGCTGGGCTGTGTTTTGTGTTATTTCTTACCCAGCAGCACACCAAGTATTACAGTTTATATCTACTGTGTCCATGGAATGTCTCCTAAGTGTGAAAATCAAATGGTTTCTGTGGGCCCTGTCTCTCAGTGAGTTCTTTGATGAGTTCAGTGTCAGAATATGCTATTAGGAGGTGGGGAGTTTTGGAGATGGGTTACTAGGGTGAGGGCCTGGAAAAGTGGTTTTTTTTGTTTTGTTTTGTTTTGTTTTGTTTTTTGTTTTTTTGTTTTTTTTGGTACCGGGGATCGAACTCACAACCTCATGCCCAAGCGCAGGGATTAAAGGCGTGCACCACCACGCCCAGCAAAAGTGTATTCTTGTCTGTTCCAATTTTCCTTTCTTTCTGGCTGCCATGGTTTGAGTACCTTTTCCTCCATTACCGCATTGACACGCCACTCTGACCTTGGAAGGAGAAAATGAACTGAAAATGTGAGTCAACATAAATCCTACTTCTTTAAGTTGAAGTTGTTGAATATTTGATCCCTG